>JAAAWM010010969.1:0-57187 GCA_036873465.1 Thinopyrum obtusiflorum | reverse complement strand
AGGAGAAGCTGTTGCGAAAGAATGAGGCCGCCAACCACGCAGATTACATGAAGGGCGAAAACCTCTGGATCAGCCGCCTCACCGACGTCGCCGGCAGGATCACCGCACAGCTGGCAACCATGGGGATGCCGAACGTGAGGTACATCCCGGATCCGAATGTGAGCCCCAACGCCAAATTGACCCTGTTCTTTGAGGGTGTTCTTGGAACCCTGGAGCAGTTCCGCTCGAACAGGGCGACTTTCCTGGCCAATGAGGCCCGGAAGCTTTGCCGGGGTGCCATGACCAAGGTCCTCACCAAGGTGGCGTACTGCAATCCCACCCTCGACTTCGACGCCGCGCTGGAGAGCTTGCCGAGGATGTGGACCTCGCGCCACTCGAGGAGCGTATCAAGCCCGTCATCAGCCGCATCGATGGAGTCCAGAGGGTGGAGGGCCAGCGCCGGGACTAGGCACCTCGTTTCTTATCGCTGCTGCAGGTTCACAACCAGGACAATTTTCATCTTTAGTTAGAACCGTGGCAACAAGTGATGTAATATAACTCTACAGTACTTTGAATTGATGCATGCTATTTTCCTGTTCGATCTCTCTTTGTATGTCCACCCTACGTTTAGTTGGATAGGCTTGCCGGCGCTTAAGCCCAAGCCGCGGTGCCTTGAGGACAGATCCTCAATAGCCTGCCGGGTGGGATTGCTTCCATGCAAACCACCTCACCGCTCTCAGCGCGGCCGTTTGAACTGTTGAGCGGACTCGAAACAGGACAAAAGCGTTGCCAGTAGCGGAAAGGCCACCCTGCCGTTCTCGACGCGGCCACTCGAACTGTTGAGCGGACTCGAAACAGAACGAGGGCGTTGCCAATGGCGGAAGGGCCCCATCGCGTACAGGTTTATCATACAGAGAGCGAGATCTCCAAGGAGAATAACCTTATATAAAAAGGAAATGTTTAAAGTTTTAAGTGACTTAGCTTTTCTGTCACCGCGCGGGCATCCTTCGCGTTCGCAGACGAC
This sequence comes from Thinopyrum obtusiflorum, assembly GCA_036873465.1. Lineage (NCBI taxonomy): Eukaryota > Viridiplantae > Streptophyta > Magnoliopsida > Poales > Poaceae > Thinopyrum > Thinopyrum obtusiflorum. The sequence continues at coordinate 56,184 of JAAAWM010010969.1, read as the reverse complement.
GCCGCTCGCTTGGTCACCTTCTTCCTTGGAAATCATGGCCACGAGGAACTGCTAATCTAACTGCTAAACCGGATTCTCACAGCTGCGCGTCCCCTACCTGGCGCGCCAAAGATGTCGGGGAAACGACACCTATGGGATCACTGGAATCCCTTCTACGGTTAGCGGGCGCAGGGTTGTGAGAAGAGCGGGTTTAGGAGTCAGCACAAAGATCGTTTACCCAGGTTTGGTCCGCGAGGATGCGTAATACCCTAGTCCTGCTTTGGTGTGTATTTGAGTGTTCTTGAGCTCCTGAACTAGCTATGGTGGCTGCGTAGTCCAAAAGAGCCGAATCCCTCTCCCGTATGCCTCGGGCCTCCTTTTATAGTCGAAAAGGGTTGCCACAGTGGCACACTGGAGGTGGAAAGGCATACAGTGCGCAAGCTTATCGCCTGGCATTACGGGACAAAGTGCATTAAATGTGCTACTTAGGTGTCCCTTAGCTTTATCGGGGACGGGAACAAGGCCCGTCCCGTCCGTCGCCGCCCCGCCTCGCTTCGACACGCGCCCAGGCCAGTGATGCGTGCATCACCATGTAGGCTGGCAGGCTGCTGAGATGGCGCAGTGGTAGGGTCTTCACGAAGATCTGCATGCCACCACGCAGGTGCTTGCTGAGTTGGCCTGGAGGCCGCATGTCGACACGCAGGTGCCTGCCCAGCTGGTTGGGCTGGCAGCTGCATGGGAACGGTGGTGGAGTCTTGGTAGATGCGGGCCTGGCTGTGGACCAGCAGGCGTCCTCGGCAAGAGTCTTGCCGGGGCCCCAGCAAGGGTCTTGCCGAGGCATCGCGGTCGTCCCCGGCAAGGATCTCGCCGGGGGGTCTTGTGGATTTCCTCGGCAAGGATCTTGCCGAGGATCGTCGTCTTCTAGTCCTCATCTGATCTTGTGTGTTTATGATCTTCACAAAGATCTGCATGCCATCATGGAGGCACTTCCCGAGTCTTGGCTTCGACGTTGTCGATGGTGTCAGAACTCTCAGGCTCAAGGGTGGCACGCTCTACTGGCGTTGGGCGAGTTGCCCCGGCAAGGTTCTTGCCGGGGCCGCGGAGGCCGCCCCGGCAAGGACCTTGCCGGGGGAGTCCATCTCGCCCTCTTGCTCTTCGTGTCGCTGGTCTTGGTGCCGCCCTGTTGGTCTTGTGTTTCGGCTTCCTCTGCCCCGTCAAGGGTGGCCAGGGGCGTGGGGCTGCCACCGCCCGCGCACAAGTAAAGGGGTGCAAAAAGGGACCCCTATTTTTGTACACCAACACTTCACGCAACACAAGATCCATCGAGGGTTCACGCACGTCCAGAGAGAAAGACTCGCCAGCGCCACATCCATCCGTTGTCGGCGCCACATCCATCCGTCGCCGGTGCACTCACCAGCCACCAAGCACACATGCATCCATCCAACGCACTTCGCCAGCCATCACGCCCATCCATCTAACACACGGCAAACCCCTTCACAAAACACCAGAGGCAAAACACATCTTGCAGGAACCGCAGCCGCAACGGAGACTGGCGGCCATCCGTGCAAGGGCGGCAAGGACTTAGACGACATGAACACCAAGCTCATTTTTCCCGATGGTGAGATGATCGTCTAATTACTGTTTCTCTTGCCTCTCTCCCTGCCATCCAGCATGCATGCACTACACCTAGAGTATGTGCCGGACACCGGAGACGACGCTTGTGTGATGGGGGGGGGGGGGGGGGGGGGGGGGGGGGGGGGGGGGGGGGGGGGGGGGGGGGGGGGGGGGGGGGGGGGGGGGGGGGGGGGGGGGGGGGGGGGGGGGGGGGGGGGGGGGGGGGGGGGGGGGGGGGGGGGGGGGGGGGGGGGGGGGGGGGGGGGGGGGGGGGGGGGGGGGGGGGGGGGGGGGGGGGGGGGGGGGGGGGGGGGGGGGGGGGGGGGGGGGGGGGGGGGGGGGGGGGGGGGGGGGGGGGGGGGGGGGGGGGGGGGGGGGGGGGGGGGGGGGGGGGGGGGGGGGGGGGGGGGGGGGGGGGGGGGGGGGGGGGGGGGGGGGGGGGGGGGGGGGGGGGGGGGGGGGGGGGGGGGGGGGGGGGGGGGGGGGGGGGGGGGGGGGGGGGGGGGGGGGGGGGGGGGGGGGGGGGGGGGGGGGGGGGGGGGGGGGGGGGGGGGGGGGGGGGGGGGGGGGGGGGGGGGGGGGGGGGGGGGGGGGGGGGGGGGGGGGGGGGGGGGGGGGGGGGGGGGGGGGGGGGGGGGGGGGGGGGGGGGGGGGGGGGGGGGGGGGGGGGGGGGGGGGGGGGGGGGGGGGGGGGGGGGGGGGGGGGGGGGGGGGGGGGGGGGGGGGGGGGGGGGGGGGGGGGGGGGGGGGGGGGGGGGGGGGGGGGGGGGGGGGGGGGGGGGGGGGGGGGGGGGGGGGGGGGGGGGGGGGGGGGGGGGGGGGGGGGGGGGGGGGGGGGGGGGGGGGGGGGGGGGGGGGGGGGGGGGGGGGGGGGGGGGGGGGGGGGGGGGGGGGGGGGGGGGGGGGGGGGGGGGGGGGGGGGGGGGGGGGGGGGGGGGGGGGGGGGGGGGGGGGGGGGGGGGGGGGGGGGGGGGGGGGGGGGGGGGGGGGGGGGGGGGGGGGGGGGGGGGGGGGGGGGGGGGGGGGGGGGGGGGGGGGGGGGGGGGGGGGGGGGGGGGGGGGGGGGGGGGGGGGGGGGGGGGGGGGGGGGGGGGGGGGGGGGGGGGGGGGGGGGGGGGGGGGGGGGGGGGGGGGGGGGGGGGGGGGGGGGGGGGGGGGGGGGGGGGGGGGGGGGGGGGGGGGGGGGGGGGGGGGGGGGGGGGGGGGGGGGGGGGGGGGGGGGGGGGGGGGGGGGGGGGGGGGGGGGGGGGGGGGGGGGGGGGGGGGGGGGGGGGGGGGGGGGGGGGGGGGGGGGGGGGGGGGGGGGGGGGGGGGGGGGGGGGGGGGGGGGGGGGGGGGGGGGGGGGGGGGGGGGGGGGGGGGGGGGGGGGGGGGGGGGGGGGGGGGGGGGGGGGGGGGGGGGGGGGGGGGGGGGGGGGGGGGGGGGGGGGGGGGGGGGGGGGGGGGGGGGGGGGGGGGGGGGGGGGGGGGACCGATGAGGCACGGCGGTGAGGGCGGGCGCGGCCACCGCTAAGGCCATGCTACATGCGGCGCGTGTACCGACGAGGACACGGGCTCTGCTGCTGCCCATACACACCACCATCATCATGCATGGAGAACATGAAGCGAAGACGACGAAGACGACCACACGACTTAATCGGAGGTATCCCGCGGAGCAACCCGCGGGAGTAATTAACCGGGAGCCTTCCGAGGCCCCGGGAACCAGGAGACCGCAATCGCCACAGTCAGGTTGGCCGCGCTAGTAGGCCACGGAGCGCACTTTTTGTTTATGGGATCTTGTAATTTTGTTTCTCCAATGAGATTAATGAAATACTCGTTTCTTGTATCCTTTTCTTTGTGTACTACGGTACACTGGCATGCCCGCATATTTACTTTTCCCTTTCCTGGCGCAAGAGAGAAATATGCTCCCCTTCCCTTCTCACAGAGTCCTAGATATTTTTCTTGTGTCAAACATATGGGTTCAATAATATACATTTTAATTTGGTTTTTTAATTTATTTTCATTTGATTACTTTTGGCGAAAAAGGCAAGATTTTCCAGAAATTGGATTTTCTGGCCGAACCCGAAAAAAAGGAATCTAGAAGAAAAAAAACTCCGACCGATATAAAACCAATTGTATCTCTTTATAGACATCGGTATGTTGTTGATCAGTGTTTGGCTAGTGCATGTGTGTACCCGACGTCTGGAGTTCGAATCCTGTGCGTGCCATTTTTACCTCTTCTCATTTCTCTCGCCACCTTATTCTTACAAGTGGGACCCACATGTGTTATTGAGGAGCTTCTGTTTAATTAAATACAGGGCGAGGGGCTCTTCTAAGAAAACACACACTCGCGTGTCAAGTGCTGATAGATGGGCCTCTACAGGGCTGACGCGCCACATGGGCTGGCCATGCAGATGGATACAAGCGAAGTGACCGTATTTGCACGAGAACGCAAGTTAGATGACTAGAAATACGTATTTTTAAAGTTTTAGCATCAAACTGAACATCGAGCTCAAGTTCTATAACTCCCGGTGATATTACCTTTATATTAGATGGGTTGTAAACTAGCTACTAGTACTTAATGCTTGCATGTGGAAGGAGAGAAGAAGACACACGCTGATTGGTGTAAAGGAGAGGAGCGCGCTCACAGGGATGCATGCGGGCTTGATTTCTTGTTTCTTGCACTGCAACCGGCGATAGCTCAAGATCCCACTCCCTTCTTTTTTTTTCCTTACTTCTCTCTATTTCAGCTATGATTTTGATGACATGAAACTGCTTATGGCATGCTGACTGGATACTATTGTACTTGCTCTTTCAGCCAGTTGCTACAGGACGATCTTAAACATCATTTGTGAGAGAAAAAAGTAGGCCACATGTCACTAAGTAGCATGCAAGTATGCCTAACTATTATACAAGTTGACTACTTGATAGGCTACAGTGAATGTGTTCAAATAATAACATTTTTGGTGCGCAAGACCATAGGCTCCCAAGAGCCAAATTGAATTTCCAGACTAAAAGATAACATCTTCATTAGTACAAAGCTTGGTAATAAAATCCCTCAAGCAAAATACACTCGTTTGTGCACAACAAGATTACATTTTCTTCAACCATAACTTCTAGTCTAGTCTATACTATATAATCTAAAAACATCAAAATTAAACTAAAATTGAATATATCTTCTATAACACTTTCCACATCTTCCTCTGTCGGTTTGGATTATAAAAAGTACCATGCCAATATCTTGAGCTATTTTTAGAGCCTGAGCACAAATCTAAAAAACCATGGCAGAAATGACAAGGATGAGAAAGCCAGGGGCATGGAATCAAACATAAGAGAAGATGAAGAAAGCACAAGGTCAAGCTGTTGGTGGATCAGGTGATGTGAGGGCTAGAGAGCAGGTGGTATGGGACTTCGCTGAATACACACAAGTCAACTGCTACAATTGTGGTAACCTTGGACACCTTAGAACTATGTGTGAGAGGCCAAAAAGGTGTTCATTTTGCAAAGCTAGTACACACAAGGTATATACTTGTCCAGTTAGGAAAAGGCCACATCAGATGGCAAAGTATGTTGAAAGTGCTGCTCCAGGATTAGGTTTCTGCCATCTGGAGACTTCTGATATGGGGCAGAGTTCAATAGGAAGTATGAGAAATTGTGGTGTGGTGTATGTGAAAACTGGAATGATCAACGAGGAGGAAGTGGCCTAGGAGCTTTGTGCAATATACAAAACCAAATGGCCATGGCAGATTAGGGCTTTAGATGAGTGGTCTTTCTTGGTCAAATTCCCACCTCACATTTGTGTTGAAAAAGTGGTTGGAGGTGTGGAAGGAAGAACTGGTTGAGATTGACAAGTTAGAAGAGGTGTGGGTCCAAGAGGCGGCTGTTGCCCAAGTGGTGTGAGTGGGCAGTCATAGATCAGTGTGTCTCTTCTTTTGAGTTGCTTCTAGAGATTGACTGGCAAGGAATGCTCCAAGGGTTGTTTGAATGTGTTAGAGCTAAGATACAGTGTAGAGATCTAGCAAAAATATCTACTAAAAGGTTATTTGAAGTTGAGGGGAAGATTTTCAAGGTTCAAATTATTTTGGAAGTTCCTGCCAGAGATAAGAATGAGAAAGAAAAGGGGAGTGGTGAATATGGAGGAGAAAAAAGTGATGAGAGTATTAAAGATGAAAACATGCTGACTGATAAGGGTGATGGTCAGGATGATGAATAAGACCTCACTCCGGGGGGTGGACAGAACAAAAGCAAACAAACTAGCTCAAGGAATTCTACAAGGGGTAGTGGTCAACAAAGAGGAGAGAGCATGGTTGAGAAGGAGACAAATAACCAGTCAGAAAAAGTTAGCTTAGAAAGTGAATGTGGTTTAGATGCTAATGATATAATGCCTAATGAAAAGGGTGAAAAAGAAAAAACCACCTTTGTCTTCTCTGAGATGCAACTACTACAGAAAGTTGATGGAGATGGAGGAATTTGTAGTTGATAGAGAGGTTCCAGAGGATAACATGGAGGAGGAAGGGGTGCAGGATGAGAAACTTTCAGGCAATCTGCCTAAGGACATCATGCCGGATATCATTTCCTTTGAGGTTGCTAAAGATGATCGGATGTTTGGGTGTGACAAAGAAATGAAAGTGAGAAAGCAGAAAGTTCGGGGCCTGTGCAAGCTTCTAGGAAGAGCTCCTGGGTGGATATATCTCAAAATATGGTGGACAAGGCTGTGTTGCTCAAGATGAAGAAGAATCTGGAGTTGCTTCAAAACATGAAAGATATTGCTTCTGGTAAACCTTTTAATGTGATTCATGTAGATGAAATTGATAGTATTACTCATGATATTGGTGTGATCATTAAAGAACAATTGATAGATAAAGGTGCTTCTCGTGATAACAATGGTGTTAATAAATATCTTGACAGGGACAAATTAAATGATGAGAGTGATGATGAGGTTGGCAGGGTTATAGGAGCTTAGGCTCAAATTAAGCATGGTAGATGGGGCAAGCACCCTAGAAAAAGGTTGCGATGAAATACATCATCTGGAATTCTAGGGGAGTTTTAGCCCCTGGAAGAAAGAAGTGTATTGAGGACATCATATGGCCTTTAAATCATGTTTTAGTAGGATTTCAAGAAACTAAGCAGGATAGTTTCTCTAAAAAAAAATCTTATCTTAGTAATTTAATGGGAAATAGGAGTTTTGACTGGAATTTCCTTCCATCCGTGGGTTCTGCAGGTGGTATTTTAGTAGGAGTGGATATAGATCATTTTGAGATAGTTAGCTGGGAGATTTAAAAAATTATGTTAGTGTGGTTGTTAAGGATGAGAGTAGTGATATAGTTTCTAGAGAAACTACAGTTTATGGTTCTACTTATGAGGAGGGTAAGCAGGAATTTATTTCTGAATTGCATTCCTTGTTTCTTAATTGGAATGGGCCAGCCATTATTGGTGGTGATTTTAATCTAGTTAGAAATCAGGGGGACAAAAGTAATGGTAACATAGATTTTAGATGGGCTGAGAAATTTAATATTTGGGTGGATATGTGGTCTCTGTTGGAGATTAACATGTCTGGTAGAAATTATACTTGGTGCAATAATCAGGAAAATAGAATTATGGCTAAGATACATAGGATCTTTTGCACTACTGAATTTGATGTTGTTTATCCCTTGGCCAGCTCTAGAGTGCTACCTAGAGTAGGCAGTGATCATACTCCTGTAATTTGGGACTCAGCAGTGGACCAAGTGCATAAAAAATTTAGTTTCAAATTTGAGAAGTGGTGGATTACCAGGCCTGATTTTAAAGACCTGGTAATCAAGGCTTGGGCTAGCAGATGTAAGTCTGACAACCCTGTAGATTGCTGGCAGCATAAGGTGAGAATGTTTAGGAGGTTGGCTAGAGGGTGGAGTAGAAATGTTGAGGCCTTCCTTAGGAAGAATAAGAAAGAACTCCTGATAGAATATGATGCTCTGGACATTAAGGCAGAGGCTAATAATCTGTCTGATGAGGAGTGTGAGAATATGAACAATATCCTTAGAGAGCTTAGTGAGATGTGGCAAATAGAGGAGATTAAACTTAGGCAGAGATCTAGGGATGGAGATATAGTGGAGGGAGCAGGAATACTACTTATTTTCAGGCAGTGGGTAACCAAAGAATGAGGAAACATGTGATACATGTGTTGGATGGGACTAAAGGTCCTGTCACTAACAATGTGGGCATGAAAAATATAGTTGTAGATTATTATAAAAATCTTTTCAAGTGGGAACCTAGACCTGACATGAACTTAAGAGAAGATTTCTTGAATGAGGAGGAGAAAAATTTCAAGGAAGAAAATGATAAATTAGAGAGTAGATTTATTGAGGGGATCAAAACTGCTATGTTTAGTTCTTACTAAAATGGGGCTCCTGGTCCAGATGGGCTCCCTTTTATGTTTTTTCAAGTGTTCTGGGATGTGATTAAAGAGGATCTCATTAGGATGTTTGATGCTTGGTTTGATGGGAACTTGGACCTGTTTGGACTGAATTTTGCCATGATCACCTTGATACCTAAAGAAAATGAGGCTAGAACAATGAATAAATCTAGGCCTATTACTCTACTGAATTGTTGTCTTAATTTTTTTACCAAGGTGTTAGCCAATAGGTTAGCTCTCATTATTGGGAGATTGATTTCATAGTTCTAATCTGCCTTTGTTAGGGGCAGATATATTCTTGAGAGAGTGGTAACTGCTCATGAGATTGTGCACTCTGTACATTCTTCTAGCAGGTAGGGACTGGTTTTTTAAATTGAACACAAGAAGGCCTATGACAAGGTCAACTGTTTGAGCTATTGGCTCTTAGAGGTTTTGGGAGTATATGGTTGTCCTGGATTAGGAGTGTTACTATGGGAGTGTCTGCAGGTGTCAAAATTAATGGTGAGGAGAATGATTTTTTTTTCATACCGGAAAAGGTTTGAGACAGTGGGACTGTTGGGGAACGTTGCATGGAAAAAAATCTACGCACACACAAGATCTATCCATGGAGATGCACAGCTACGAGAGGGGAGAGCATCTACATACCCTTGTAGATCACTAAGCGAAAGCGTTTATCAACGCGGTTGATGTAGTCGGACACCTTCACAATCCGTTCCGATCGAGCACCGAACGTACGGCACCTCCGCGTTCAGCACACGTTCAGCTCGATGAGGTCCACGCCTTCTTGATCTAGCAAGAGGGGCGAAGTAGTAGATGAGTTCCGGCAGCACGACGGCCTGGTGACGGTGATGGTGAACTAGAGGGAGGAGATTAGAACCACACTGGGCTTCTAATTATGAGGATTAGAGGCAGCTAGGGCTAGCTCTAATTAGTCAACTAGGACCAACTAGAGGAGGCTCGAAAACTTGTGTTCAAGGGGCTAGCCCTACTCCTCTATTTATATGTTGAGCCCTGGGGTCATAACTTGGGGAGAGGACCTCCCCAAAGTCGGTTTGGAACGCAAGGAAGAGTCCTTCTCAGATTTCATTACCAAACGCCAGGGTCCCTCGCGTCTGGTCCCTGACCTTTGCAAAACTTCCTTTTGCACTGACCCAAAGCCCCGTGGGCCTTACCCCTTGGCCCAACCATATCATATATACCCCCCCCCCCCCCCCCCCCCCCCCCCCCCCCCCCCCCCCCCCCCCCCCCCCCCCCCCTATATATCTCAATCTTTACCTCCGGACCATTCCGGAGCTCCTCATCATGTCCGTGATCTCATCCGGAACTCCGAACAACATTCAGTCACCAACATACATAACTCATATAATACTATATTGTCAACGAACGTTAAGCGTGCGGACCCTACGAGTTCGAGAATGATGCAGACATGGCCGAGACGTTTCTCTGGTCAATAACCAATAGCGGGACATGGATGCCCATATTGGTTCCTACATATTCTACGAATATCTTTATCGGTCGAACCTTTATGACAACATACGTAGTTCCGTTTGTCCGTCGGTATGTTACGTGCCCGAGATTCGATCGTCCGTATCTCCATACCTAGTTCAATCTCATTACCGGCAAGTCTCTTTACTCATTTCGTAATACATCATCTTGCAACTAACTCCTTAGTCACTTTGCTTGCAAGCTTCTTGTGATGCTGTATTATTGAGAGGGCCCAGAGATATCTCTCCATCGTACAGAGTGACAAATCCCAATCTCAATTCATGCCAAGTGAACAGACACCTTTGGAGATACCTGTAGAGCACCTTTATGATCACCGAGTTACATTGTGACGTTTGATAGCACACAAGGTATTCCTCCGGTATCCAGAAGTTGCATGGTCTCATGGTCGAAGGAATATGTATTTGACATTAAGAAAGCAGTAGCAATAAACTCACTGATCATATGCTAAGCTAATGGATGTGTCTTGTCCATCACATCATTCTCCTAATGATGTGATCCCGTTATCAAATGACAACTCATGTCTATGGTCAGCAAACCTTAACCATCTTTTGATCAACGAGCTAGTCTAGTAGAGGCTTACTAGGGACTTGGTATTTGCTTATGTATTCACACATGTATTTAAGTTTCCAATCAATGCAATTATAGCATGAATAATAAACCTTTATCATGATTAAGGAAATATAATAGTAACAACTTTATTATTGCCTCTAGGGCATTGATACGTCTCCATCGTATCTACTTTTCCAAACTCTTTTGCCCTTGTTTTGGACTATAATTTACATGATTTGAATGGAACTAACCTGGACTGACGCTGTTTTCAGCAGAATTGCCATGGTGTTATTTTTGTGCAGAAAACAAAGTTCTCGGATTGACCTGAAAATTTACGGAGAATTTTTGTGGAATATATAAAAAATACTGGCACAAGAATTAACCAGAGGGGGTCCACCCAGAGGCCACAAGCCTGGGGGGCGCTCCCCTGGGGCGCGCCTAGAGGGCTTGTGGGCCCCCTCGACCTCCTCCGACCTCAACTCCAACTCTATATAACCCTATTGGGGAGAAAAAAAATCAAAGAGAAGGAATCATCGCATTTTACGATATGGAGCCGCCGCCGCCTCCTATTCTTCATCGGGAAGGCTGATCTGGAGTCTGTTCGGGGCTCCGGAGAGGGGGATTCGTTGCCATCATCATCACCAACCTTCGTCCATCAGCAATTTCATGATGCTCACCGCCGGGAGAGCATAATTCCATCGTAGGCTTGCTGGACGGTGATGGGTTGGATGAGATTTATCATGTAATCAAGTTAGTTTTGCTAGGGTTTGATCCCTAGTATCCACTATGTTCTGAGATTGATGTTGCTATGACTTTGCTATGCTTAATGCTTGTCACTAGGGCCCGAGTGCCATGATTTCAGATCTGAACCTATTATGTTTTCATGAATATATGTGTGTTCTTGATCCCATCTTGCAAGTTGTAGACACCTATTACGAGTTATGATCCGCATACCCCAAGGTGACAATAATTGGGATTCTTTCCGATGATTACGGTAGTTTGAGGAGTTCATGTATTCACTAAGTGCTAATGCTTTGGTCTGATTCTCTATTAAAAGGAGGCCTTAATATCCCTTAGTTTCCATTAGGACCCCGCTGCCACGGGAGGGTAGGACAAAAGATGTCATGCAAGTTCTTTTCCATAAGCACGTATGACTATATACGGAATACATGCCTACGTTATATTGATGAATTGGAGCTAGTTCTGTGTCACCCTAGGTTATAACTGCTACATGATGAATATCATCTGACACAAGTATCATCGCCGATCCATTGCCTATGAGATTTTCACATATTGATCTTTGCTAAGTTACTTTTGTCGTGCTGCTGTTACAATCACTACAAAACTGTTACTGCTACTATTACCGCTGTTACCGTTACTTCCATACTACTTTGCTACTAAAAAGTATGTTGCAGATATTAAGTCTCACAGGTGTGGTTGAATTGACAACTCAACTACTAATACTCATGAATATTCTTTGGCTCCACTTGTGTCGAATCAATAAATTTGGGTTGAATACTCTACCCTCAAAAACTGTTGCGATCCCCTATACTTGTGGGTTATCAAGACCTTTTTCTGGCGCCGTTGCCGGGGAGCATAGCTCTATTCTTTGAGTCACCTGGGATTTATATCTGTTGATCACTATGAGGAATCTGAAAGATACCAGAACCAAGATTTTTCGCTCTACTACGAGGGGAGCTAAGGAACTGCCATCTAGTTCTGCACTTGATTCACCTTCTGTTTTGAGTAAGCTTGTGACACCTACACCTACTATTAATTCTGATATGTCACATGTAATTGATGATGCTACTTCTGCTATGAATGATGCTTATGATGATACTACTGCTTTGCTTGATAATAATGTGCCACTGGGTGAATTTCTTGATGAACAACTTGCTAGAGCTAAAGATATTGAGAGTGCTAAAACTGATGATATTTCTGAAACTGATGAAATTATTGAAATTGAACACTTTGAAACACCTGCTAGACCTAGATCTCCTAGATATGAATTGCCTGTTATACCTGAGGGTTATGTTATGGATGGAGAGGTAGCTAGGGACTTTCTTGCTTGTAAGGATAGAGATGATCTTAAGAAATTACTATGCAAGTGGAAAGAAAAATCTTTCAATGCTAGAATGCAATATGATCCTAGGTTTGCTACTTCACCTATCTTTGTTACTGATAAGGATTATGAGTTCTCTGTCGATCCTAAGTTAATTACTTTGGTTGAATCTGATCCTTTCCATGGTTATGAATCTGAAACTGTTGTGGCACATCTTACTAAATTGAATGACATAGCCACCCTGTTTGCTCATGAGAAAAAAAATTGCTATTACTATATTCTTAAGTTGTTTCCTTTCTCATTAAAGGGTGATGCTAAGTTATGGTTTAATTCTCTTGCTCCTGGTTGTGTGCGTAGTCCCCAGGATATGATATATTACTTCTCTGAAAAATATTTTCCTGCTCATAAGAAACAAGCTGCTTTACAAGAAATATTTAACTTTGTGCAAATTGAAGAAGAGAGTTTCCCACAAGCTTGGGGGATGCTTCTCCAATTACTTAATGCTTCGCCTGATCATCCTCTCAAGAAAAATGAAATATTTGATATCTTTTATAATAGACTAACCGATGCTTCTAGGGACCACCTAGATAGTTGTGCTGGTTGTGTTTTCAGGGAACGAACTATTGAACAAGCTGAAGTATTATCGAATAATATACCGAGTAATGATAATGATTAGACTTTTCCCGAACCACCTGTCGTGGGAGCAAGTCTGAAAGTAAGAATAGGGGGGACGTAGGAGGAGGCAAGGCCCTAGCTACGGCGAGGTTGTGCAGGCAAGGTTTTACGAGTTCAGTCCCTTCTCAGAGGAAGTAATAGCCCTACGTCTCGGTGCCCGGAGGCTTGGTCGACTGGATTATGCGTGAGAGTTACAGGGGGTGCGAACCCATGTGCCAGAGGAGGGGGTGGCTTATATAGAGTGCGCCGGACCCCTCCAGCCCTCAGTTACACATGGTTCAATGTACATTATGACAGGGCGTTACTGGTAACGCTAGCTATAAAGGACTATAAATGACCTTTAAGACTACGGAGTGAACGGCTGGCCGTTGCCATCCTGGGTGGCTTTAGATCTTTTGTACTCCGAGTGATTCTTCGTATGGACGAGTGACTCTATCTTGGCCGAGTGGAATTGGGATATCCGAGTGGCATATCTGGTCGAGTGGATTGCACTCCAAGGTGATTTCAGTCGGTATCTTCTGTTATGCTTTGAATGTTCTTGCCTCTAAGGCAGTGTCCTTGGGTAGGGTGCCTAGGTTAGGCCTATCACCCTACCCTAGGTACATGTCATCGTCATTAGCCCCCGAATGGATTGAGGTCCGAGTGAAGAAGGGTTGAAGTTGATTCCGACTCGATTCCATGCTTCGGAGGCATTTCACTGGAGTCTGGAAATCATGCTGAAGCTTCAACCTCGTTTCAGTCGCCTTGATCAATTCAGAGGTCGTCGAGTGAATTATGCTGATAATCTTCGAGTGTTGTTATGGTGTGAAATCTTTGGCGCGATTGGTTGCTCTGCGGTTCCCGGATCTCACGGGATTCGAAATTTTGGAGAAGTGCACGGGACGGAGCGTGCCGCAGTAATCGGAGTGGGTAAACAGGGGCGCCTCGATTTTCATGCCGCCTTTTCGCCACATATCAGGTGAGCGACTGTTGCGGGATTTTACAGGGTTGCTCGGGCCCACGGGCCAGCCACTTGGAAGCAGGCCCATAAAAGGCGCCGAGGCCGATGTGAGGTACAATGCGCCTCATTCAATCTCTTCCTCCTCTGCTTCTCCACCGCGTCTTCCTCTGCTCTCAAGGCCTCCGCTCGGCTCGTGCGCATTCTGCCGCCATGGGGAAGGACAAGACGGCGGCCCTGGAGCGCGCGAAGAAGGTGACGGCGGCGGCGAAAGGCAAGAAGACGGCTCGGGGGACTTCGTCGTGGTCCGGTCTGCCGCCTGGTTGGATCCAGGGGGACTGGATCCGCTCTAGTCGAGCGGGAAGATCTGGAGAGACTCGCCAAGGATGGCATGATTGCTGTTGGATATTGGAGGTTGCCGGAGGGGGAAACTGAGCCCCAGCCGCGCGAGGGTGAGCGTGTCCTCCTCACCACTCATGTCGATCGAGGTCTTTCTCTTCCTCCACATCCGTTCTTTCGAGGTTTATTGAACTTTTTCGGTGCTCAGATTCACCATTTCCCCCCAAACACCATCACGTATCTTGCTGCGTTCATATCGCTGTGCGAAAATTTCCTGGGTTGCCAACCACATTGGGGTCTATTCAAGCATATCTTGACTTATCGTTCTCAGTCGGTGAAGAAAGCCAATCCGACTGATGCAAAGACGCATGTGATCCAGATGTGCGGGGGTTTAGGAATCCAAACTAGTTGTAGAAGCACTTTTCCTTCCATAACCCTTCCCGAGTCAATCTGAGGATGGCAGTCGACCTGGTTCTACTGTAAAGATGTCCCGACTCCTGGCCAGTCGACCGGTCTCCCCCCTTTCACTATGGAGCGACTCTGCCAACCTTCTTCATTGATTGTGACCCCAGAGGAGAAAGGCGAGGTGTCTCTTTTAGTCGATCAGGTCTTAACTTAGTCCGGGAGGGTGTGACTGGCATGGACCTGTTGGAGGTGTTCCTCAGTCGACGCATCCAACCTCTCCAAGCCCGTGACCACCCGATGTGGATGTACTCGGGCCCTGGAGACACCGCTCGGGTCCACCCAGAGGAGGTCGCCGAAGAGACGGTGGCTCAGTGGCTGAGGAGCATTACCAGGAACAAGGATAACCCCAGGGGATCCAAGAGGGTTCAGCCATTCCACACCAACCACGAGCCGGAAGAGGTCAGGCCCAAAATTCCGAGTGTTTTCTTCTCTTGAACTGCAATTGCTCTTGAATCTGATTGATTTGTGTTGACTTGCGCCTTGTAGATTTATACCAAGATGTACTCGATGCCAAATGGGGAACAGCTCCCGGAGGGAGAGGAAAGCGAAGATGGAAGCGCCGACTGGGAATCTGGAGATGATAGTGAGGGAGGCAACGAGGATTCTAGTAGCAGTGAAGAGGTCGACTCGCTGCCTCGCTCTGAGTGGCGTTCCAAGCAGTCGCACGATCCCGCGGGTGGGCGCGGTAAAGCAGCTCCGCCAAGCACGCAAGTTCCAAAGCGCACTCGGACTTCGACTCCAGATCCGTCGGAGAAGGCTATGAAGCAGCCCAAGGTTGTGCCCCCGAAGCCCGGGAAGGCTCTGCCCAAGATCAAGGTGGACATTCCTGTTGCTTCTGCGTAAGTGTTATGTTTCTTGTCTTTGTCTTCTATGTTATTGTCGACTCATTCGCTTGCTTGACCGAGTGAGTTTTGGAGCTTTCAGTGCTACTACTTCTGGGACGTCCATGGATATTGACAAGGAGCGAGATGACGAGGAAACTGCAGACGTGGCCACTTCTCAAGCAGGTACAGCTCCATAGTCATGCTCTTACTTTGCTAATTGTTCTGACGGTCGACTGAATGTTTTACGGTCGAGTGTTTTGTAGTGCCACCAAATGTTATTGAACTTCCAGACGATGACGACCATGAAGAAGTGCCCCAAAGGAACATAGGGAGAAGAGGCAGGACTCTGGGCAAGAAGGTGCCTGCTAGCAAGGTGTCCCACTCGACATCAGCATCAGACCCAGTCGTTCAGCAACTTGGTGATCCAGTTCGGACTTCTATTTCTTTTGCTGACCCTGTGTCGACTATCCAGCCTTCGGCGTCGACTATTCAGCCATCTGTTCCGACCGTGCAACTTCAAGCTTCAGTTCCTCCAGCTACCTCGTCTGTTCCATTGACTCCTCTTTTTGCCATTCATCATGTCACGGAGGACCAAGTAGGCGCTGCCAAGGAAGTCATGATCCAAGCAGGCTTAATGATGGACCGAATGAAGGTGATGTACGAGACCAGCAAGGCCGCCTATGATGCCAGCTCTGCTCTTCAAGCCAACGTCCAAGTAAGTGGGATTGTAAGTTGATTTCCGAGCCGGCTTTCAGCTTGATCTTCGGTCTGTTAGGATATGCTACTTGAGAACTGTTGCTTTATTATTCATAAGATGTCCGTGGATGAGCGTTTTGGAACCTTACGCGCGTCTATTATAAGTTTGTTCCTTGAATCCATACACCCACCAGGTGTTTCTCTTTTGCATTGTATTTCTTTCACTTGAGACGACCGTCGAGTGAACTCTTTGACCAGTGGGGGCACACAGAGTGCACCCACTGGGTGTAATCCGTACACCCACTGGGTGTTTCTCTTTTGCATTGTATTTCTTTCACTTGATTCGACCGTCGAGTGAACTCTTTGACTAGTGGGGGCACGCAGAGTGCACCCACTGGGTGTAGTCCCCGAGATCGCCGTCGAATGTTTGATTCGGCGGGGGTCTTTGCGAAATGTTTGTTTGTAGCATGTCCACTCAGTCTAGACAGGTCGTGCCGAGTGGGAACCGAACCAGTGGGGGCACGCCAAGTACACCCACTGGGTGTAGTCCCCGAGACCGCGGTCGACTGCGGGCAGTCGGCGGTGGTCTGAGAACAAATGTTGTTTTTTAAACTCCTTCCACTCGTACTGGGCAGACCATGTCGAGTGGGAAATCGAACCAGTGGGGGCACGCCAAGAGCACCCACTGGGTGTAGTCCCCAAGACTACTGTTAAATGTTTGATTCGGCGGTAGTCCTAGAACTCTTTTGCCATAATAATCTGACCTTTGCATCTTATCACTCAGAAGTGCCTGATCCTTGTTTTGTTGTTTACTGCAGAAATCCTGTGATCTTGGAGCCAAGTTTGCTGATCTGGAGAGGAAGCAGATCCAACTCAATCTCGACCTGGAGCTGGCCAAGGAGAATTTGCAGAAGGCTTAGGATGAAGCGGCTGCCATGGAAGGTAATAACTTGTCGACCATTCGCCTTGTCATCTTTTCTTTTCGTGTTTTGAACTGAGTGACTCCACTCGAACAGATGTGCGTAGTGAAAACCGAGAACTCCAAGCTCGTCTGAAGAATGTTATTTCTTTAGACAAAATGAAGCAGGCTCTGGAGCAAAAGGACCTCGACCTTGCAGCAGAGCAGAAGACGGCGTGAGAGAAAACTGAACTTGCTGATAAGAAGCTGGCTTCAGTCGGCAAGTTGGAAGAAGAGAACGCCAAGTTGAAGACTTCTGTTGATGAAGCGAATAAAGAAGTTGTGCAGCTGAAGGAGGACAAGGTGGCCTTGACTGACAAAGTCGAAGTTCTCACTCGGAAGAGAGACGAACTGGAGACTTATCTGGGAGGCCTTGCCAAGAAGATGTTCCTTATGCTTGAAGGTACTTTCCTTGTCTGACTGATTTGCAAAGAACTTTTTCATCATGCAACTGCCGATTCATTATTTTTCTGTGCGTGCAGAATTCTGTCAAAACTTTGAGGAAGAAACTGGGCGGATTGACACAGGTTTAGACCCTATCAATTCTCCCGTCAAGGACGAAGCTGCCATGAACGTGCTGCGACTGGAATCCCGCCTCGCCACTATTTTGGACTATCTTGCCCGACTGAAAGTGGCAGTGTCGCGGATCGACACGGAGCTCTGGCCAGGTGCGACATTCCAGAATGATCTCGAGTCTCTGATGACTCGACTCAATGAAATCCCTGGACAAGTGCAGGCGTGGAAGAAGTCATCTGCTCGCTGCGGTGCTGACGTGGCTCTGTCTCTGGTTCGTGTTCATTGCAAGGAAGTCAAAGAAGAGAAGCTGGCGGCTCTCAAGGTTGCCAACACCAAGAAACTTCAATTCCAATCCTTCATGGAGACCTTCATCGACGCTGCTACTCGTATTGCAGACGGCATTGACCTTGACAGTTTCGTCGAGCCAGCAAGCCCTACTCCTGCCGAGTGAAAACTTGATAACTTGATTCTATTTGCCTCGGAATGCCGAGTGATCCTGTAATCATTAAAACTCTTTCGGGCTTGACGCCTGAGTACTTCTGCTGATGGTTTTGAACCTTCATGGATTTATCCGAGCTTGGTCGCTTTATTTGTATTGCTTTCTGATTTTTTGACTTAGGCGAATCTAGGATCGCGGCTGAGTTTCTGAGTGAGAGGATTGCTCTCTACTCGGAGTAGTCGTTGTACTTGTGGCGCAGCTCAGAGTGCAACCATACATTGTACTTGTGGCGCAGCTCAGAGTGCGCGGCCAAGCCTCCGAGTGAGAGGGTTGCTCTTCACTCGGAGTAGTCGTTGTACTTGTGGCACAGCTTAGAGTGCAACCATACGTTGCACTTGTGGCACAGCTCAGAGTGCAACCATACGTTGTACTTGTGGCGCAGCTCAGAGTGCGCGGCCAAGCCTCCGAGTGAGAGGGTTGCTCTTTACTCGGAGTGTTTTTTGTAACTTAGGCGAGAACGGGATCGCGGCTAAGCCCCCGAGTGATAGGGTTGCTCTTCACTCGGAGTGTTTTTGAAACTTAGGCGAGTACGGGATCGCAGCTAAGCCCCCGAGTGAGAGGGTTGCTCTTCACTCAGAGTGTTTTTGAAACTTAGGCGAGTACGAGATTGCATCTAAGCCCCCGAGTGAGAGGGTTGCTCTTCACTCAGAGTGTTTTTGAAACTTAGGCGAGTACGGGATCGCAGCTAAGCCCCTGAGTGAGAGGGTTGCTCTTCATTCGGAGTGTTTTTGAAACTTACGGGAGTACGGGGTCGCAGCTAAGCCCCTGAGTGAGAGGGTTGCTCTTCACTCGGAGTGTTATTTGTAACTTAGGCGAATACGGGATCGCAGCTAAGCCCCTGAGTGAGAGGGTTGCTCTTCACTCGGAGTGTTTTTCAAACTTAGGCGAGTACGGGATCGCAGCTAAGCCCCCGAGTGAGAGGGTTGCTCTTCACTCGGAGTATTTTTGAAACTTAGGCGAGTACAGGATCACAGCTAAGCCCCCGAGTGAGAGGGTTGCTCTTCACTCGGAGTATTTTTGAAACTTAGGCGAGTACGGCATCGCAGCTAAGCCCCCGAGTGAGAGGGTTGATCTTCACTCGGATTGTTTTTGAAACTTAGGCGAATCGGGTTCGCGGCTAAGCCCCCGAGTGAGAGGGTTGCTCTTCACTCGGAGTGTTTCTGAAACTTAGGCAAATCGGATTCGCGGCTAAGACACCCACTGGGGGATTTGAACACATATGCTTATGGGATAACAATCATTAAGATACTGCAAAAAATCTTGTCTTTGATAAGCAAACTGAAGGATTCTTATTACAACTTGTCGATCCGAGTGTTTAGGTATAAAAACGGTGGAGCAGATCCGCATTCCACGAGCGTGGCTCGTCTTCTTTCTTGGCTACATTATAGAGGTGATACGCCCCGTTGTGGAGCACCTTGGTGATGATGAAGGGTCCTTCCCAGGCCGGAGCAAGCTTGTGAGGCCGTTTCTGGTGCACTCGGAGCACAAGATCTCCTTCCTGAAATGCTCGGCCTCTGACATTTCGGGCATGGAACTGGCGCAGGTCTTGTTGATAAATGGTCGACCGGATCAGAGCCATCTCTCACTCTTCCTCTAGGAGATCCACTGCGTCTTGATGTGCCTGTTCTGCTTCAGCTTCTGAGAAGAGTTCCACTCGGGGAGCATTGTGCAACAAATCACTCGGAAGCACAGCTTCAGCACCATACACCATCAAGAAAGGGGTTCGATCAGTCGACCGGTTGGGAGTTGTTCTCAGTCCCCATAGGACAGATGGCAACTCAGTCTCCCAAGCTCCAGCAGCATGCTTGAGATCGCGCATCAGTCGGGGTTTCAGCCCTTGAAGGATCAAGCCATTCGCTCTTTCCGCCTATCCATTCAACTGCGGGTGCGCAACGGATGCGTAATCGACCCGAGTGCCTTGGGAAGCGCAAAATGCTTGAACTCATCAAAATCAAAGTTGGAGCCATTATCTGTGATAATGCTGTGAGGGACTCCATATCTGAATATCAGCTCTCTGATGAAACTAATGGCAGTGCTTGAATCGAGGTTCTTGATAGGTTGGCTTCGATCCATTTAGTGAATTTGTCGACTGCTACGAGCAAATGAGTGAAGCCGCTTCTGCCGGTCTTGAAAGGTCCAACCATGTCTAGCCCCCAAACTGCAAATGGCTAGACGAGTGGGATAGTATTCAAGGCAGATGCAGGCTTGTGAGACATGTTCGAGTAAAACTGACAGCCTTCGCACCTGTCGACTATATCTTTGATACGTCTCCGACGTATCTATAATTTTTGTTTTTTCCATGCTATTATATTATCTGTTTTGGATGTTTAATGGGCTTTACTAAGCACTTTTATATTATTTTTGGGACTAACCTACTAACCAAAGGCCCAATGCAAATTGCTGTTTTTTTGCCTATTTCAGTGTTTCGCAGAAAAGGAATATCAAACGGAGTCCAAACGGAATGAAACCTTCAGGAGAGTTATTTTTGGAACAAACGTGATCCAGGGAACTTGGAGTGGACATCAAGAAAGAAGCGAGGGGGCCACGAGGCAGGGAGGCACGCCTGCCCCCCTGGGCGCACCCCCCACCCTCGTGGGCCCCTCGCAGCTCCATCGACCTACTTCTTCCTCCTATATATATCCATATACCCCGAAAACATCCAGGAGCACCACAAAACCCTATTTCCACCGCCGCAACCTTCTGTACCCGTGAGATCCCATCTTGGGGCCTTTTCCGGCGCTCCGCCGGAGGGGGAATCGATCACGGAGAGCTTCTACATCAACACCATGGCCTCTCCAATGATGTGTGAGTAGTTTACCACAGACCTTCGGGTCCATAGTTATTAGCTAGATGGCTTCTTCTGTCTCTTTGGATCTCAATACAAAGTTCTCCTCGATTCTCTTGGAGATCTATTCGATGTAATTATTTTTGCGGTATGTTTGTCGAGATCCGATGAATTGTGGGTTTATGATTAAGATTATCTATGAACAATATTTGAATCTCCTCTGAATTCTTTTATGTATGATTTAATATCTTTGCAAGTCTCTTCGAATTATCGGTTTGGTTTGGCCTACTAGATTGATCTTTCTTGCAATGGGAGAAGTGCTTAGCTTTGGGTTCAATCTTGCGTTGCTCGATCCCGGCAACAGTAGGGGAAACGACAAATATTGTATTGTTGCCATCGAGGATAAAAAGATGGGGTTTATATCATATTGCTTGAGTTTATCCCTCTACATCATGTCATCTTGCCTAATGCGTTACTCTGTTCTTATGAACTTAATACTCTAGATGCATGCTGGATAGCGGTCGATGTGTGGAGTAATAGTAGTAGATGCAGAATCGTTTCAGTCTACTTGTCGCGGCCCCCCCCCCCCCCCCCCCCCCCCCCCCCCCCCCCCCCCCCCCCCCCCCCCCCCCCCCCCCCCCCCCCCCCCCCCCCCCCCCCCCCCCCCCCCCCCCCCCCCCCCCCCCCCCCCCCCCCCCCCCCCCCCCCCCCCCCCCCCCCCCCCCCCCCCCCCCCCCCCCCCCCCCCCCCCCCCCCCCCCCCCCCCCCCCCCCCCCCCCCCCCCCCCCCCCCCCCCCCCCCCCCCCCCCCCCCCCCCCCCCCCCCCCCCCCCCCCCCCCCCCCCCCCCCCCCCCCCCCCCCTTCAAGGGAAAACCAACGCATGCTCAAGAGGTAGCAAGAAGGATTTCTGGCGCCGTTGCCGGGGAGTCTACGCACAAGTCAAGACATACCAAGTACCCATCACAAACTCTTATCCCTCGCATTACATTATTTGCCATTTGCCTCTCGTTTTCCTCTCCCCCACTTCACCTTTGCCGTTTTATTTGCCCCCTTTTTCCGTTCGCCTTTCGCTTGCTCCTTGTGTGCTTGTGTGTTGGATTGTTTGTCACGATGGCTCAAGACAACACTAAATTGTGTGACTTTTCCAATACCAACAACAATGATTTCCTTAGCACTCCGATTGCTCCTATTACCGATGCTGAATCTTGTGAAATTAATGTTGCTTTGCTGAATCTTGTCATGAAAGATCAATTCTCCGGCCTTCCTAGTGAAGATGCCGCTACCCATCTGAACAACTTTGTTGATTTATGTGACATGCAAAAGAAGAAAGACGTGGATAATGATATTGTTAAATTGAAGCTATTTCCGTTTTCGCTTAGAGATTGTGCTAAAACTTGGTTTTCGTCTTTGCCCAAAAATAGTATTGATTCTTGGAATAAGTGCAAAGATGCTTTTATCTCTAAGTATTTTCCTCCCGCTAAGATCATCTCTCTTAGAAACGATATTATGAATTTTAAGCAACTTGATCATGAACATGTTGCACAAGCTTGGGAGAGGATGAAATTAATGATACGTAATTGCCGTACACATGGTTTGAATTTATGGATGATTATACAAAAAAATTATGATGGATTGAATTTTGCTTCTAGAAATCTTTTAGATTCGGCCGCGGGAGGCACTTTTATGGAAATCACTTTAGGAGAAGCTGCTAAACTCCTAGATAACATTATGGTTAATTATTCTCAATGGCACACTGAAAGATCTACTAGTAAAAAGGTTCATGCAATTGAAGAGATTAATGTTTTGAGTGGAAAGATGGATGAACTTATGAAATTGTTTGCTAATAAGAGTGTTCCTTCTGATCCTAATGATATGCCTTTGTCCACTTTGATTGAGAATAATAATGAATCTATGGATGTGAATTTTGTTGGTAGGAACAATTTTAGTAACAACGCTTATAGAGGAAACTTTAATACTAGGCCATTTCCTAGTAATTCCTCTAATAATTATGGTAATTCCTACAACAACTCTTATGGAAATTTTAATAAGATACCCTCTGATTTTGAGACTAGTGTTAAAGAATTTATGATTTCGCAAAAGAATTTCAATGCTTTGCTTGAAGAAAAATTGCCTAAGATTGATGAGTTGGCTAGGAACGTGGATATAATTTCTCTTGATGTTGATTCTTTGAAACTTAGATCTATTCCACCTAAGCACGATATCAATGAGTCTCTCAAATCCATGCGAATTTCCATTGATGAGTGCAAAGAAAGAACCGCTAGGATGCGTGCTAAAAAAGATTACTTTGTGAAAGCGTGTTCTTCTAGTTTTCATGACAATAAGGATGAAGATCTAAAAGTGATTGATGTGTCTCCTATTAAATCTTTGTTTTGCAATATGAATCTTGATAATGATGGGACTGGAGATGAGTCAACTTTAGTTAGAAGGCGTCCCAATGATTCGGAGTTTTTAGATCTTGATGCAAAAATTGGTAAAAGTGGTATTGAAGAGGTCAAAACTTTACATAGCAATGAACCCACTATTTTGGATTTCAAGGAATTTAATTATGATAATTGCTCTTTGATAGATTGTATTTCCTTGTCGCAATCCGTGCTAAATTCTCCTCATGCTTATAGCCAAAATAAAGCTTTTACCAAACATATCGTTGATGCTTTAATGCGATCTTATGAAGAAAAACTTGAATTAGAAGTTTCTATCCCTAGAAAACTTTATGATGAGTGGGAACCTACTATTAAAATTAAGATTAAAGATCATGAATGCTATGCTTTATGTGATTTGGGTGCTAGTGTTTCCACGATTCCAAAAACTTTGTGTGATGTGTTAGGTTTCCATGAATTTGATGATTGTTCTTTAAATTTGCATCTTGCAAATTCCACCATTAAGAAACCTATGGGAAGAATTGATGATGTTCTTATTGTTGCAAATAGGAATTATGTGCCCGTAGATTTCATTGTTCTTGATATAGATTGCAATCCTACATGTCCTATTATTCTTGGTAGACCTTTCCTTAGAACGATTGGTGCAATTATTGATATGAAAGAAGGAAATATTAGATTCCAATTTCCATTAAGGAAAGGCATGGAACACTTTCCTAGAAAGAAAATTAAATTACCTTATGAATCTATTATGAGAGCTACTTATGGATTGCATACAAAGATGATAATACCTAGATCTATTCTCGCTTTTATGCCAAGCTAGGGGCGTTAAACGATAGCGCTTGTTGGGAGACAACCCAATATTTTTCCTTGCTGTTATTCAATAAATATTTGATCTAGCCTCTGGTTAGATGTGGTTTTATGTTTTAATTAGTGTTTGTGCCAAGTAAAACCTATAGGATCTTCTTGGATGATAGTTATTTGATCTTGCTGAAAAAATCAGAAATTTTCTGCTCACGAAAAATTTTGTTAAAAATCACCAGAACGTGATAAAATACTGATTCCAATTGAAGTAGATCAATAAACAAATTATTTAGGTCGTCCTATTTTGGTAGAATTTTTTAGTTAAAGAAAGTTTAGGTTTGATACGGATTACTACAGACTGTTCTGTTTTTGACAGATTCTATTTTTCGTGTGTTGTTTGCTTATTTTGATGAATCTATGAGTAGTATCGGAGGGTATGAACACTAGAGAAGTGAGAATACAGTAGGTTTAACGCTAATATAAATAAATAATGAGTTCATTACAGTACCTTTAAGTGGTGGTTTGTTTTCTTTCGCTAATGGAGCTCATGAGATTTTCTGTTGAGTTTTGTGTTGTGAAGTTTTCAAGTTTTTTGTAAAGATTTGATGGATTATGGAATAAGGAGTGGCAAGAGCCTAAGCTTGGGGATGCCCAAGGCACCCCAAGGTAAAATTCAAGGACAACCAAAAGCCTAAGCTTGGGGATGCCCCGGAAGGCATCCCCTCTTTCGTCTTCGTCTATCGGTAACTTTACTTGAGGCTATATTTTTATTCACCACATGATATGTGTTTTGCTTGGAGCGTCTTGTATGATTTGAGTCTTTGCTTTTTAGTTTACCACAATCATCCTTGCTGTACACACCTTTTGGGAGAGACACACATGAATCAGAATTTATTAGAATGCTCTATGTGCTTCACTTATATCTTTTGAGCTAGATAATTTTGCTCTAGTGCTTCGCTTATATCTTTTAGAGCACGGTGGTGGTTTTATTTTATAGAAATTATTGATCTCTCATGCTTCACTTATACTATTTTGAGAGTCTTTTAGAACAGCATGGTAGTTTGCTTTGGCTATAAAATTAGTCCTAATATGATGAACATCCAAGATGGGTATAATAAAAACTATCATATAAAGTGCATTGAATACTATGAGAAGTTTGATACTTGATAATTGTTTTGAGATATGAAGATGGTGATATTAGAGTCATGCTAGTTGAGTAGTTGTGGATTTGAGAAATACTTGTTCTAAAGTTTGTGATTCCCGTAGCATGCACGTATGGTGAACCGTTGTGTGATGAAGTCGGAGCATGATTTATTTATTGATTGTCTTCCTTATGAGTGGCGGTCGGGGACGAGCGATGGTCTTTTCCTACCAATCTATCCCCCTAGGAGCATGCGCGTAGTACTTCGTTTCAATAACTAATAGATTTTTGCAATAAGTATGTGAGTTCTTTATGACTAATGTTGAGTCCATGGATTATACGCACTCTCACCCTTCCACCATTGCTAGCCTCTCTAATACCGCGCACCTTTCGCCGGTATCATACACCCACCATATACCTTCCTCAAAACAGCCACCATACCTACCTATTATGGCATTTCCATAGCCATTCCGAGATATATTGCCATGCAACTTACCACCGTTTCTTTTGTTATGACACGTTTCATCATTGTCATATTGCTTTGCATGATCATGTAGTTGACATCGTATTTGTGGCAAAGCCACCTTCATAATTCTTTCATACATGTCACTCTTGATTCATTGCATATCCCGGTACAGCGCCGGAGGCATTCACATAGAGTCATATTTTGTTCTAAGTATTGAGTTGTAATTCTTGAGTTGTAAGTAAATAAAAGTGTGATGATCATCATTATTAGAGCATTGTCCCAAGTGAGGAAAGGATGATGGAGACTATGATTCCCCCACAAGTTGGGATGATACTCCGGACGAAAAAAAAGAGAAAAAAAGAGGCCATAAAAAAAAAGAGAAAAAGGCCCAAATAAAAAAATGAGAGAAAAGAGGGAAGGGACAATGTTACTATCCTTTTACCACACTTGTGCTTCAAAGTAGCACCATGATCTTCATGATAGAGAGTCTCCTATGTTATCACTTTCATATACTAGTGGGAATTTTACATTATAGAACTTGGCTTGTATATTCCAATGATGGGCTTCCTCAAAATGCCCTAGGTCTTCGTGAGCAAGCGAGTTGGATGCACCCCCACTTAGTTTCTTTTGTTGAGCTTTCATACACTTATAGCTCTAGTGCATCCGTTGCATGGCAATCCCTACTCACTCACATTGATATCTATTGATGGGCATCTCCATAGCTCGTTAATATGCCTAGTTGGTGTGAGACTATCTTCTCCTTTTTGTCCTCTCCACAACCACCATTCTATTTCACCTATAGTGCTATGTCTATGGCTCACGCTCATGTATTGCGTGAAGATTGAAAAAGTTTGAGAACATCAAAAGTATGAAACAATTGCTTGGCTTGTCATCGGGGTTGCGCATGATTTAAATATTTTGTGTGATGAAGATAGAGCATAGCCAGACTATATGATTTTGTGTAGATAACTTTCTTTGGCCATGTTATTTTGAGAAGACATGATTGCTTTGTTAGTATGCTTGAAGTATTATTATTTTTATGTCAATATTAAACTTTTGTCTTGAATCTTTCGGATCTGAACATTCATGCCACAATAAAGAAAATTACATTAAGAAATATGCTAGGTAGCATTCCACACCAAAAATTCTGTTTTTATCATTTACCTACTCGAGGACGAGCAGGAATTAAGCTTGGGGATGCTTGATACGTCTCCAACGTATCTATAATTTTTGATTGTTCCATGCTATTATATTACCTGTTTTGGATGTTTAATGGGCTTTACTAAGCACTTTTATATTATTTTTGGGACTAACCTACTAACCAAAGGCCCAGTGCAAATTGCTGTTTTTTTGCCTATTTCAGTGTTTCGCAGAAAATGAATATCAAACGGAGTCCAAACGAAATGAAACCTTCGGGAGAGTTATTTTTGGAACAAACGTGATCCAGGGGACTTGGAGTGGACGTCAAGAAAGAAGCGAGGAGGCCACGAGGCAGGGAGGCGCGCCTGTCCCCCGGGCGTGCCCCCCACCCTCGTGGGCCCCTCGCAGCTCCACCGACCTACTTCTTCCTCCTATATATATATATCCATATACCCCGAAAACATCCAGGAGCACCACGAAACCCTATTTCCACCGCCGCAACCTTCTGTACCCGTGAAATCCCATCTTGGGGCCTTTTCCGGCGCTCCGCCGAAGGGGGAATCAATCACGGAGAGCTTCTACATCAACACCATGGTCTCTCCGATGATGTGTGAGTAGTTTACCACAGACCTTCGGGTCCATAGTTATTAGCTAGATGGCTTCTTCTCTCTCTTTGGATCTCAATACAAAGTTCTCCTCGATTCTCTTGGAGATCTATTCGATGTAATTCTTTTTGCGGTGTGTTTGTCGAGATCCGATGAATTGTGGGTTTATGATCAAGATTATCTATGAACAATATTTGAATCTCCTCTGAATTCTTTTATGTATGATTTAATATCTTTGCAAGTCTCTTCGAATTATTAGTTTGGTTTGGCCTACTAGATTGATCTTTCTTGCAATGGGAGAAGTGCTTAGCTTTGGGTTCAATCTTGCGTTGCTCGATCCCAGTGACAGTAGGGGAAACGACACGTATTGTATTGTTGCCATCGAGGATAAAAAGATGGGGTTTATATCATATTGCTTGAGTTTGTCCCTCTACATCATGTCATCTTGCCTAATGCGTTACTCTGTTCTTATGAACTTAACACTCTAGATGCATGCTGGATAGCGGTCAATGTGTGGAGTAACAGTAGTAGATGCAGAATCGTTTCGGTCTACTTGTCGCGGACGTGATGCCTATATACATGATCATGCCTAGATATTCTCATAACTATGCACTTTTCTATCAATTGCTCGACAGTAATTTGTTCACCCACCGTAATACTTATGCTATCTTGAGAGAAGCCACTAGTGAAACCTATGGCCCCCGGGTCTATTTTCCATCATATTAATCTCCCATCAACTAGCTATTTCTGGCGCCGTTTATTTTGCAATCTTTACTTTTCAATCTATACAACAAAAATACCAAAAATATTTATCTTATTATCTCTATCAGATCTCACTTTTGCAAGTGGCCGTGAAGGGATTGACAACCCCTTTATCGTGTTGGTTGCAAGGTTCTTATTTGTTTGTGTAGGTACGAGGGATTTGCGTGTAGCCTCCTACTGGATTGATACCTTGGTTCTCAAAAACTGAGGGAAATACTTACGCTACTTTGCTGCATCACCGTTTCCTCTTCAAGGGAAAACCAACGCATGCTCAAGAGGTAGCAATCTTTAGCCATCTCATTCGGACGCGGCCAGTAAAATCCCGCTCGGTATGCTTTGGCCACGATGGTCCGAGAGGACGCGTGGCCACCACAGGTCCCCGAGTGAATCTCATTTAAGATCATTCGACCTTCTTCTGGAGAGATGCAACATTGAGCTACTCCGGTAACACTTTCTCTGTAAAGTTGCCCACTTATCACCGTGAAGGCTTTGGATCTGCGGACGATCTGGCGGGCCTCATCTTCATCCTCTGGAAGCTCCTGCCTGAGCAGATACAGAATATATGGCACCATCCAATCGGGGGTGATTACTAAGACCTCCATGATCAAGTCGACTACAGCTGGGATTTCAACTTCAGTCGGATTAGTTGAGCTTATTGGTTGTGGGGGCTCCTCTGTAAAAGGATCTTCTTGAACTGACGGGGTGTGGAGATGCTCCAAGAAC
Organism: Thinopyrum obtusiflorum; assembly: GCA_036873465.1. NCBI lineage: Eukaryota > Viridiplantae > Streptophyta > Magnoliopsida > Poales > Poaceae > Thinopyrum > Thinopyrum obtusiflorum. The sequence continues at coordinate 27,373 of JAAAWM010010969.1, read as the reverse complement.
ACATTACTAGGAATAGGTTTCCGAGTGGAACCTATCTTCGCCAGATCATCGGCATCTTGATTCTTGATTTGGGGTATGTGGTGGAGCTCTAACCCCTCAAACTTCTTCTCTAGTTTTCTCACTGCATTGCAGTAACCATTCATAGCTGGGCTCCTGATATCCCACTCCTTCATCACTTGGTTGACCACCAAATCCGAGTCGCCGTAGACCATTAGGCGACGGACGCTGAGTGAGATGGCCATACGCAAACCATACAGAAGTGCCTCATACTCAGCTTCATTGTTTGAAGAATCGAAGTGAATCTGGAGGACATAACTAAGGTTGTCACCTCTTGGGGATACCAGGACCACTCCCCTGCACCAGAACCATTCAACATCTTGGACCCATCAAAGAACATAGTCCAATGTTCTGTGTGAATCTGAGTCGGTTGCTGCTGTTCGATCCACTCGGCCAGGAAATCTGCTATAGCCTGAGGCTTGATCGCCTTTTTTGCTTCAAACATGATATCCAAAGGGAGGAGTTCAATCGCCCATTTGGCCACTCGACCGGTTGCATCTCTATTTTTCAAGATTTCTGATAACGGGGCATCGCTGACGACTGAAATCAAGTGGTCTGCGAAGTAGTGTGCAACTTTCTTCGTGGTCAGATAAATCCCGTAGACGAGCTTCTGGTAGTGCGGATACCTTTGCTTGGACGGAGTCAAGACTTCAAAGATATAGTATACTGGGCGCTGAACTTTATTCGCTTTGCCCTCTTCCTCCTGCTCGACTATAAGCACCGTGCTGACAACTTGTCCAGTGGTTGCGATATACAGTAGTAGAGGCTCTTTGCTGACTGGGGCAGCAAGCACCGGCTGGGTGGAAAGCGGGGCTTTGAGATCTACAAACGCTACTTCGGCTTCAGGAGTCCAGTCGAACTTGTCAGACTTCTTCATCAGTCGGTAAAGAGGCAATGCCTTTTCGCCGAGACGCGAGATGGATCGACTCAGTGCAGCCAAACAACCAGTAAGCTTCTGAACATCATGCACACGCACAGGGCGTTTCCCCCCCCCCCCCCCCCCCCCCCCCCCCCCCCCCCCCCCCCCCCCCCCCCCCCCCCCCCCCCCCCCCCCCCCCCCCCCCCCCCCCCCCCCCCCCCCCCCCCCCCCCCCCCCCCCCCCCCCCCCCCCCCCCCCCCCCCCCCCCCCCCCCCCCCCCCCCCCCCCCCCCCCCCCCCCCCCCCCCCCCCCCCCCCCCCCCCCCCCCCCCCCCCCCCCCCCCCCCCCCCCCCCCCCCCCCCCCCCCCCCCCCCCCCCCCCCCCCCCCCCCCCCCCCCCCCCCCCCCCCCCCCCCCCCCCCCCCCCCCCCCCCCCCCCCCCCCCCCCCCCCCCCCCCCCCCCCCCCCCCCCCCCCCCCCCCCCCCCCCCCCCCCCCCCCCCCCCCCCCCCCCCCCCCCCCCCCCCCCCCCCCCCCCCCCCCCCCCCCCCCCCCCCCCCCCCCCCCCCCCCCCCCCCCCCCCCCCCCCCCCCCCCCCCCCCCCCCCCCCCCCCCCCCCCCCCCCCCCCCCCCCCCCCCCCCCCCCCCCCCCCCCCCCCCCCCCCCCCCCCCCCCCCCCCCCCCCCCCCCCCCCCCCCCCCCCCCCCCCCCCCCCCCCCCCCCCCCCCCCCCCCCCCCCCCCCCCCCCCCCCCCCCCCCCCCCCCCCCCCCCCCCCCCCCCCCCCCCCCCCCCCCCCCCCCCCCCCCCCCCCCCCCCCCCCCCCCCCCCCCCCCCCCCCCCCCCCCCCCCCCCCCCCCCCCCCCCCCCCCCCCCCCCCCCCCCCCCCCCCCCCCCCCCCCCCCCCCCCCCCCCCCCCCCCCCCCCCCCCCCCCCCCCCCCCCCCCCCCCCCCCCCCCCCCCCCCCCCCCCCCCCCCCCCCCCCCCCCCCCCCCCCCCCCCCCCCCCCCCCCCCCCCCCCCCCCCCCCCCCCCCCCCCCCCCCCCCCCCCCCCCCCCCCCCCCCCCCCCCCCCCCCCCCCCCCCCCCCCCCCCCCCCCCCCCCCCCCCCCCCCCCCCCCCCCCCCCCCCCCCCCCCCCCCCCCCCCCCCCCCCCCCCCCCCCCCCCCCCCCCCCCCCCCCCCCCCCCCCCCCCCCCCCCCCCCCCCCCCCCCCCCCCCCCCCCCCCCCCCCCCCCCCCCCCCCCCCCCCCCCCCCCCCCCCCCCCCCCCCCCCCCCCCCCCCCCCCCCCCCCCCCCCCCCCCCCCCCCCCCCCCCCCCCCCCCCCCCCCCCCCCCCCCCCCCCCCCCCCCCCCCCCCCCCCCCCCCCCCCCCCCCCCCCCCCCCCCCCCCCCCCCCCCCCCCCCCCCCCCCCCCCCCCCCCCCCCCCCCCCCCCCCCCCCCCCCCCCCCCCCCCCCCCCCCCCCCCCCCCCCCCCCCCCCCCCCCCCCCCCCCCCCCCCCCCCCCCCCCCCCCCCCCCCCCCCCCCCCCCCCCCCCCCCCCCCCCCCCCCCCCCCCCCCCCCCCCCCCCCCCCCCCCCCCCCCCCCCCCCCCCCCCCCCCCCCCCCCCCCCCCCCCCCCCCCCCCCCCCCCCCCCCCCCCCCCCCCCCCCCCCCCCCCCCCCCCCCCCCCCCCCCCCCCCCCCCCCCCCCCCCCCCCCCCCCCCCCCCCCCCCCCCCCCCCCCCCCCCCCCCCCCCCCCCCCCCCCCCCCCCCCCCCCCCCCCCCCCCCCCCCCCCCCCCCCCCCCCCCCCCCCCCCCCCCCCCCCCCCCCCCCCCCCCCCCCCCCCCCCCCCCCCCCCCCCCCCCCCCCCCCCCCCCCCCCCCCCCCCCCCCCCCCCCCCCCCCCCCCCCCCCCCCCCCCCCCCCCCCCCCCCCCCCCCCCCCCCCCCCCCCCCCCCCCCCCCCCCCTCTTCATCTTTTTTGGTGTGTATGTGACACGGTAAATCAAGAACATCATTTCCCGCTTGATCTTTCACTTTCTTAGGGGTCCAAGGCCCTTTAGGTTTTCCCTTGAACTTCCCTTGATTCAAGACTGCGGCTTCAGTAGGACCTGCGGCTTCAGTAGGACCTGCAGCTTCAGCCTTGCGTTTCTGCTTCCGATTGGAATTTCCTCCTCCGGTGTCTTGGGCGACTGGTTTGTTCTTGCCACTGCGGAGTCGGTCCGCCTCTTCGCCGTTAGCATACCGAGTGGCTATTTCCATCATTCGGGCCAGAGACATGTCTCCTGACCGACCGAATTTCAGGTTGAGCTCTCTGTACCGAACACCCTCTTTGAAGGCGCAAACTGCCTGGTGTCGTGGTTATCTCACGGGCGGGTTAGTGAGACGACAGATGCCATGGGTTGGCTTGAGGTGAGGGCAAGACTGCTCTGGAGATCAGGGACGGGATTGGGCAAACAGCACGCGGTGATTTACCCAGGTTCGGGGCTCTCCGGAGAGATAATACTCCTACTTCTGCATGTCTGAATATATATGCGGTGTACATGTCTGGCAGTACAGAGTTGCTCCTGGAGCTGTATTAGGGGAAGCAGAGGAGAGCTTCACAGTGAGCGGTAAGTGGCCGAGATGCATGCATATGAGCATGCGAGTGTGTGAGCGTGGAGTGCTTGTCCAGGGAGCCATTGTGGCCGGCCTGGATGGATGGATGGATGGATGGCTAGCTAGCTTGCTAGCATGCCCGTGTGAGGCCTCCCCTGGTACTCCTTATAAAGGGGAGCCCAGGGGACAAGGGGTGGCCCGCGGTGCCAACTACACTATTGGGAGGTCACCCGAAGTGACGCATGATGCAGGCTACAGTGCAGCACTATTGGAGCGCAGCGAAGTGACACATGCTATAGTGTTTGCTTTATCAGCAATAGTGTCCATGGTACGGTCGTCTTGTCGGTGTCGCATCGGATGTGATGTCGCGGTTGACTTCATGTAGCAGGCCGGCTGGAGCAGCCGGACAGGGACCCGGCCGGGCGGCCGGGATGGTGAGTTCGGCCGGGTTGAGGGACTTGGCCGGGTTGAGCAACCCGGCCAAGTGCGAGCCGGATTGAAGGGCGTTGCTGCCCCCGATGTTTTTGAAGCGTCATTCGCCGTCTTGGGCCTACCCGGGGGTCATCCCCCCGACAGTAGCCTCCGAGCCTCCGGGCAACTTGGAAAAGTTGCGCGGAGGGTTTTAGCGGGCGTCGATGTAGTAGATGGCGTCGAAGATGCCGGTTGCAGCCGGCGGCGGGCGTGCAACACGCGCGGCGTGTTCCGAGTGGGGGCGTGCGAGCGCACCCACTGGGTGTAGCCTCCGAGCCTCTTGGCAACTTGGAAAAGTTGGGCGGAGGGTCTTGCCGTTGTTGAAGAAGCCGACGGTGATGTCGAGGGTGCCGGGGCGGACACGGAGTACGCCGGCTGGATGGCACGGGGCCCTACCGGATGCGGACGCGGGGTCCGCCGGCTGAGTGGGGGTGCGCGAGCGCACCCACTGGGTGTAGCCTCTGAGCCTCCGCGCAACTTGGAAAAGTTGGGCGGAGGATCTTGCTGTTGATGAAGAAGCCGACGGTGATATCGAGGGTGCCGGGCGCGGACACGGAGTCCGCCGGTTGGAGGGCATGGGGCCCTACCGGACGCGAACGCGGAGTCCGCCGGCTGAGTGGGGGCGCGCGAGCGCACCCACTGGGTGTAGCCTCCGGGCAACTTGGAAAAGTTGCGCGGAGGGTCTTGCTGTTGATGATGCGGACAGTGGCGTCGGAAACGCCGGTTGCAGCCGGCGTCGGGCCTGCAACCCGCATGTAGCCTCCGAGCCTCCGGGCGAGGAGGGGGTTCCCCACAGCGATGATCGTGCAAAAGACAAAGTTAGTCCGCGCAGATATATCAAACGTTTACTTTTAGCATTGCAAGCTTTATGCGGACGGTGCCGACTCGGTTTCGTCCGAGCCCCCTTCAGTCTTTTTCATGTCCCCTCCGCTCTTTGGCTTTGCCTCTTGTTAGCTAGACAGTCCGGAGCCGGTTTGTAGCTGTTACGAAGAGTGGCCGCAGAGTGGAGCGTACAATACTCGGACTATAGGAGCGGATTCGACCGAGTAGATACTCATAAAGGAAACGGCCGGGTTGCCCCAGCCGTCTTCTCCCGGACGTTTTTCGCATGGGGTGACCTCCAGCTTTTGCTCTAGCTTGCCGGACAGCCGCGCTGCGGTCTGTGGCCGAGAGTGGACCTTCGATATCGTATGCGCTACTAAGCCGTCTGCGGGAACGAATGTATCGGGCCGAGCGGCCAGCCTTCGGGCCGAGACTAGCTAGTGCCGGGGCAAACAGTAGTGCGACTGTAATAAAGGCGAAGGTGGTCCCCGAGCGTCGCTCGGGGTTATCCGTGTTTGCACATGGTGCGAAAGTATACGGGTGAGGAGCTCACATTGATTTTCGTGCAGACGAGGCAGAGGTTGTCGATGACAGCCGGCGCGGCTTGGCGCTCGCGAAGCGCGCCGGCACACCCACTGGGGGTAGCCTTCGAGCCTCCGGATGCTCAAAGGGGGGCCAGCCGGTCGGGCCCGACCGGCCAAGCGGCGGAGCGGGATGCAGTCGAGCCGGCTTGGCACAGCCGGCCATGCGTCGAGGTGGGCGGGACAATCGGTGTGGCAGCGATGCGGGCACGCAAGCGCAGCCGGCTGGATGGCGATGCGGGCGGTTGGAGGCGTCTGGCGGCCTCTTTTTTTTCTCTGTATATAAGCAACCGGCAGGAGCGGGTCGCGGCGGAAGCGGCGTCCGGGTTGCGGGGAAGCCGGCGGCAGGGCCGGCCGGGTAGCCGCGTGCCGAGTGGCGGGGAAGCCGGCCTGGGGCGAAGCCGGCAGGCCGGGTTGCGAGGAAGCCGGCGCAGCCGGGTCGCCGGATTGCGGGCAGAGCTGGCAAGCGGCCGGGTCGCTGGGTGGCGGGGAGGAGCCAGAGGTCGGGTAGCGGCAGGAGCCGCGGCCGGGTCGGAGGACTCCAGCGGACGGGGCCGAACCTGGCGCTGCAGATGGAGGCGAGCCGGCGAGCGGCAAGGCGGGCGTGGGGCGGGTGGAGCCGGACCCGGTGCTAGACGGCGCAGATGCGGGAGGAGCCAGACCCAGTGCTGACGGTGGGGACGGCGCAGTGGCGCGGGAGGAGCAGCGCCCCGGAAGTGACCCGGTCACAGCAGAGGCGACCTGGCCACGGCGGGGTGAGGCGTGGCGCGAGGCGGAGCAGGCGCCGCGACGCAGCGAGCCGGCTGACGGCGCGCGACGCCGGACGACGCAAAGCGGCAGCGGGCTAAGGTGGCGTCGGGCGAGTGTTAGAGCAGCGAGCAGCGGGACGGCGGTGCAGAGCAACCCGCCGGGCGGAGGAGTGCAGCGGAGGGAGCGGGGACCCGGCAACGGAGGACCCGGCTGGCGCGGGACGCGGCAGGGGCGACCCGGCTGGCGCAGCAAGACGGAGCCGGCGAGCGGGAGGCGGCAGCGGCGACCCGTCCGGCGCGGGAGGCGGAGCCGGCGCGCGGGAGGCCGCAGTGGCGATCCGGCCGGCGCGGCAAGACGGAGCTGGCGCGCGGGAGGCCGCAGTGGCGACCCGTGCAGGCGCGTGGAGGCGGAGCGGACGGCCAGGCGAGCCGGCGCGGCCGTGACGGAGGCGCAGAGCCGGACGCAGGGCACAGCATGGGCCGGGCAGGCCGAACCCGGAGGAGGCCGGAGCCGCGCGAGGACGACGGGCCAGGCGCGCGGGGTGGCTGGAGCAACGAGCAGCGCCATAGTCTGGGCGTTGTCTGGTGGATTTCTAAATAGTATCCGGCCAGTGTACAGGCAGTGGATTATACGGGGATTATCTTACTATTATCTGGGGAATATCTGGGCATGGTTTTGGTGGTGCATGGACATCGTACAGGAAGCGTACGAGGCATGTATAACAAGTGTATGGCTAGTGTACGGCTCGTGTCTGAGGCAAATATGAGTCGGGCCATTGTGGTGGTAGCGAGTGGAGGAGATCACGCCGGTGAGCCTGAGAGCGCGAGCGCGCCTTGAGCCTGATGGCGAGGTCGAGCGGCGCCTCAGCCGCTTGGGCGGCAGGGCGCGAGGCTGCGGACGCTCGCGAGGAGCTGGAGAAGCGTGCGATGCAGAGCATCCGTGGAGAAGAGAGCGAGGCCGACGGAGCCGAGGCCGCCGACGAGGACGCGTGGTCCCGCGCGGCCGCCTCGGGGGCATGTTGATGGAGAGCCTCCGAGCGTGGCCGGAGAGACGACGACGTCATCGCGGCGGTGATGACGGCGAAAATGGCGAGGCCGACGACGGGGGTGCGCCGTCCCGTGCGGTCACCCCGGAGGCGTGTTGATGTCGAGCCCCTGAGCGCTACCGGAGAGACAGCGCGACGCCGCAGTGATGATGAAGATGGTCCCGCCCGGACCACGGTTCCGCAGCAGCTCGCCCCACGGTGGGCGCCAACTGTCGTGGTTATCTCGCGGGCGGGTTCGTGAGACGACAGATGCCACGGGGTGGCTTGAGGTGAGGGCAAGACTACTCTGGAGATCAAGGGACGGGATTGGGAAAACAGCACGCGGTGATTTACCCAGGTTCGGGGCTCTCCGGAGAGATAATACCCCTACTCCTGCATGTCTGAATATATATGCGGTGTACATGTTTGGCAGTACAGAGTTGCTCCTGGAGCTGTATTAGGGGAAGCAGAGGAGAGCTTCACAGTGAGGGGTAAGTGGCCGAGACGCATGCATGTGAGCATGCGAGTGTGTGAGCGTGGAGTGCTTGTCCAGGGAGCCATTGTGGCCGGCCTAGATGGATGGATGGCTGGCTGGCTATCTAGCTTGCTAGCATGCCCGTGTGAGGCCTCCCCTGATGCTCCTCATAAAGGGGAGCCCAGGGGACAAGGGGTGGCCCGCGGTGCCAACTACACTATTGGGAGGTCACCCGAAGTGACGCATGATCCAGGTTACAGTGCATCACTATTGGAGCGCAGCGAAGTGACACATGACACATGCTATAGTGTTTGCTTTATCAGCAATAGTGTCCATGGTACGGTTGTCTTGTCGGTGTCGCGTCGGATGTGATGTCGCGGTTGACTTCGCGTAGCAGGCCGGCTGGAGCAGCCGGACAGGGACCCGGCCGGGCGGCCGGGATGGTGAGTTCGGCCGGGTTGTGGGACTTGGCCGGGTTGAGCAACCCGGCCAAGTGCGAGCCGGATTGAGGGGCGTTGCTGGCCTCGATGTTTTTGAAGCGTCGTTCGCCGTCTTGGGCCTACCCGGGGGTCATCCCCCCGACACCTAGTGCTCTGACACATTTTCCACAGTGTGATGGAGAGTAGTCCATCTCTGAATGAAGTCTCTCAAAGTCTCGTTCTGTTTCTGTACACAGTGCTGCAATTCAGTCAGCCCAGCTGGTCGCTTGCAGGTGCCTTCGAATGTTTTGATGAACACTCGGGCCAACTCTTCCCAACTGAAAATACTACCAGGGGCCAACTGATTCAACCAAGCTCTCGCTGAACCCTCAAGCATCAGGGGGAGGTGCTTCATGGCTACATCATCGTTGCCGCCACCAATCTGCACTGCCACTTGGTAATCTTCCAGCCAAGTGTCGGGCTTTGACTCACCGGTGAACTTACTCACGCCCGTCGCCAACCTGAATTTGGGAGGGATCTCAGCAGCTCGGATGGCTCTGCTAAAACATTCAGGCCTAGAAACATGTATTCTGCCTCTAGTCGGACGGTTTCTGTCTTGTCCCTCTCTGTGTGCCCGGCCTCTGTTGACTAAACCTTGTACGAGAAGTGATCTTGCATCAAACCCAGGCTCCCTTGGGTCAACTAGGGCTCTCCGCTCATCGCCATATAGGCACCTGTCATCATACCGCTGGGGCGCGTACGATCCGCCCCTCGGAGGGGGCGTAGGCACTCGACGGTTGTCATCACGGCCGTATCGATGATCATACTGTCCATGGTCCTGATCCAGGTACTGATCCTGGCGGTGTCTACGATCCTCACACCGCGGAGGCGATCTTGTACTGTGAGCCGACTGGACTGTGTCCGCAACCACAGATCTGTTGTGGATCCTGTTGCGCGACTGAGAAACTGCTGAGTTTTGTGCCCCTGCCGCCCGGAGCAGCGCTCGAATCTGCAGCAAACCTCTACCAGCCTCTGAACGGGATGGCTGAATCGACTCTTCTATACGGGTTGCAGCTGCAAGATTCTGGACTGGGGTGCGATATACCTGAGGTTCAGGCGAAAACAATTATCGGTGACGTCGACTAGATTCGGGGATCTGTCAGCGAGCGCGTTCGTCGAGTGAATGTTAAAGGTTCTCCAGACGCGTGCGCTCAGCCAAAGTGGCCAGGCGCGCAGCCTCCAAGGCTCGAGCCTCGGAGGTCTCCCCTACGATGGGGGTCTGGAGCGCCTCCACGTTGCGGCGATGGAACTCTTCCCTATGCTCCAAAGTGAGGGCCTGGGGTTCATACTCATCATGAACGTACGACGGGCCATCACCGCCGCTGCCATCATTGCCACGGAACCCAGGCGGACTGCGAGGCGTGTCGACCATGGGGACTTCCGCTGCGGGGTCGCTGCTTCCACACTCAGAAAGAGTGTCAGTGGAACCAGTCGACAGGTCGAATGGTCCGTAGAGAGATTCGTCGGGCTCGATTGCCACGACTTGAGGAGTGACCAACTGGCGGGCCACCACATGCTTCACCCACCGCTGGAGCCGCGATCGACCAGAACGCTTGCGACGGCGTACAGCGGGAAGAGTGGACGACGCGGGAACCGACCGATACTAGGTCGACGGCTGCCGCAGGAGGACGCCGCAGGCACTCGCACGGAAGTGCGCCGCCCCGCGGATGGGAAGGGCCTCGACGTCGAGGGGGGCCTCTTGGAGCCAGGCGGAGTCGTCGGCGATGAAAACGAGCACGCCGAGATGGATCTCGCGGCCCAAAGCCAAACCACCAGCGGAAACCATGTTGACGGAGATCGGAAAAACTGCAACCTCACCGGAAGTCGCTAAGACGCCTGCCCCACGGTGGGCGCCAACTGTCGTGGGAGCAAGTCTAACAGTAAGAATAGGGGGCACGTAGGAGGAGGCAAGGCCCTAGCTACGGCGAGGTTGTGCACGCAAGGTTTTACGAGTTTAGGCCCTTCTCAGAGGAAGTAATAGCCCTACGTCTCGGTGCCCGGAGGCTTGGTCGACTGGATTATGTGTGAGAGTTACAGGGGGTGCGAACCCTTGTGCCAGAGGAGGTGGGTGGCTTATATAGAGTGCGCCGGACCCCTCCAACCCTCAGTTACACAGGGTTCAATGTACATTAAGACAGGGCGTTATTGGTAACGCTAGCTATAAAGGACTATAAATGACCTTTAAGACTACAGAGTGAACGGCTGACCGTTGCCATCCTGGGTGGCTTTAGATCTTCTGTACTCCGAGTGATTCTTCGTATGGACGAGTGATTCTATCTTGGTCGAGTGGAATTGGGATATCTGAGTAGCATATCTGGTCGAGTGGATTGCACTCCAAGGTGATTTCAGTCGGTATCTTCTATTATGCTTTGAATGTTCTTGCCTCTAAGGCAGTGTCCTTGGGTAGGGTGCCTAGGTCCGGCCTATGACCCTACCCTAGGTACATGTCATCGTCACCACCTCCTAAGCCAACTCCGAAGAAAAGAGGTATTTTATTTCTCTGCCCTGAAGATATGCGGCAAAGAAATCTATGAAAGAAAAATGTATTAAAGCTGAAGATGTTAAGAATTTACCACCTATTGAAGAAATACATGGTCTTAATACTCCGACACGGGTAGTAGAGGTAAATTCTCTCTATAGATTTGATGAAGGTGATATTCCTTATAATAAGTCTGCTAGTCAATGCTTGGATGAATTTGATAACTTTATTGTTAAACAAGAAAACTTTAATGCATATGTTAGTAGACAATTGAAACGTAATACTTATATGCTTGACTGCTTGGGTGACTATTTGTGTAGAACTGTTAATGATCTCAAGATTATTAGTAAACATGCTTCCATGGTAAAAACTCAAGTAGAACAAGTTCTCAAGGCACAAAATGATTTGCTTAATGAAATGAATAGTAAGATGAATGATCATGATGTTAGAGTTATGACTAGAGGTGGTAAAATGACTCAGGAACCTTTGTATCCCGAGGGCCATCCTAAGAGAATTGAACAAGATTCTCAGAGAATTAATACTGATGCACCTAGCCCTCCTAATAATAAAGAGAAAAAGAAAGATGATAGGACTTTGCATGCTTCCAGTGAACCTGTTGTAGACACACCTGAGAATCCAGATGATATTTCTCTTTCTGATGCAAAAACACAATTTGGTGATGAACATGAACCTAGTGATAATGTTAATTATGATGTTCATGTTGATGCTCAACCTAGCAATGATAATGATGTGGAGATAGAAGCTGTTGTTGATCTTGATAACCCACAACCTAAGAATAAAAGATATGATAAAAGAGACTTCATTGCTAGGAACATGGTAAAGAAAGAGAGCCATGGGTTCAGAAACCCATGCCCTTCCCTCCTAAACCATCCAAGAAAAAGGATGATGAAGATTTTGAGCGCTTTGTTGAAATGCTTAGACCTGTCTTTTTGCGTATGCGTTTGAATGATATTCTGAAAATTTCTCCTTATGCTAAGTATATGGAAGATATTGTTACAAATAAAAGAAAGATACCGGAAACTGAAATTTCCAACATGCTTGCTAATTACACATTTAAAGGTGCAATACCAAAGAAACTAGGAGATCCAGGAATACCAACTATACCATGCTCCATTAAAAGAAACTATGTTAAAACTGCTTTATGTGATTTGGGGGCCAGTGTTAGTGTTATGCCTTTCTCTTTATATCGTAGACTTGATTTGAATAAGTTGACACCAACTGAAATCTCTTTGCAAATGGCCGATAAATCTATTGCTATACCCATCGGTATTTGTGAGGATGTGCCTGTCGTAGTTGCAAATGTTACTATTTTAACGGACTTTGTTATTCTTGATATACCCGAGGACGACAGTATGTCGATCATCCTTGGTAGACCCTTCTTGAATACTGCAGGGGCTGTTATTGATTACAACAAGGGCAATGTCACTTTTCATGTTAATGGTAATGAGTATACGGTACACTTTTCGAAGAAACAACCTCAAGTGAATAGTATCAATTCTATTGGAAAATCTCAACTATTGCTATTGGAGGTTTTGAATTCCCTCTTCCTACCGTCAAAAAGAAATATGATATTCTTATTGTTGGGGACATGCATATCCCCGTTGAGGTAACCTAGTGTTATACGAAGATTCTCCGGTTTCATGTCGTTCGGAAGAAGTTTGTTAATAAGACTTGATCAACCTTGTTAATGGATTCCTTTTGATGGGCATGAGATGGATGAATTTTAGTAAACACAACTCTCTATACCCACTTTTTACTTTCTGTTATATAGAATAAATAAAGCAAAAATACTGTTATTTTTCTGTTTTCTGAATTTTCCGTGCAATAAAAAATGACCAGAAAATAAAAGTTCTCCAAATGCCCTGAAAATTTAGTACGATTTTTTTCTAGAATATTTAAGAATTCTTGGCACTGAAAACACCTCAGGGAGGTGCACCAGTGGGCCACAAGCCCACAGGGCGTGCCCACCCCCGTGGGCGTGCCTGCAAGGCTTGTGGGTCCCATGTGGGTCTCCCTCACTTATGCCAGCACCCATCCACTTCGTCTTTCTCCAGAAAAAATCCCACCATTGCTCAAACCCGTGTTCTTGCTCATTTTGTTGCCTTTTTCGATCTCCATGCTTGGAACTCCATTTCCGAAACTGTTTCGGGAGATTGTTCTTCGGTATGTGACTCCTCCAATGGCCCAATTAGTTTTTGTTCTAGTGATTTATATATTGCAATTTTTTGTTGCTGTGGTGACCATATTTTTTAGCTTGCATGTCAAATTTATATGGTTCAAAGTAGTTTTATTGCATGATATAGCCTCTAGACACTTGTGGGAGTAGTTGCTATCGATCTTGTTGAGTTTGGTTCACTTTTATTTTGAGTCACTAAAAATTTCAGAAATTTTCACAGAAAAGAAAAACCATGAGAGGTGGTTAAGGGGTTCTTCTAGCCCCAACTCCGAGGGAAATGAAAATGAGGAGAAGAAGAATCCCAAGTACAACCTTCCTCGTGCTGCGGAGGTTCGGCCATGTGAGTGGCCAAGCGATACATTCTTGAGGGAGGCAGGAATTTATGATGACTTATACTATTTGGCAGAGAATGCCAGCATCACCGCCTTCCTCCAAGATAAGATTGTGACCAATACCTCCTTGATGTCTACTACGCAACTTTATTCTTGTAGACACGTGTTGGGCCTCCAAGCGCAGAGTTTTGTAGGACAGTAGCAATTTTCCCTCAATAGGATGACCTAAGGTTTATCAACCCATGGGAGGCGTAGGATGAGGATAGTCTCTCTCAAATGACCCTGCAACCAAATACAAGAAATCTCTTGTGTCCCCAACACACCCAATACAATGGCAAATTGTGTAGGTGCACTAGTTCGGTGAAGAGATGGTGATAAAAGTGTAATATGGATCTTAGAAATATATTTTTATAATCTGAATAAATAAAAACAGCAAGGTAGCAATCGATAAAAGTGAGCACAAACGGTATTGCAATGCTTGAAAACAAGGCCTAGAGTCCGTACTTTCGCTAGTGCAATCTCTCAACAGTGCTAATATAATTGGATCATATAACCATCCCTCAAAGTGAGATGAAGAATCACTCCAAAGTTCCTATCTAGAGGAGAACACAAGAATAAATTGTTTGTAGGGTACGAAACCACCTCAAAGCTATTCTTTCCGTTCGATCTATTCAAGAGTTCGTACTAAAATAACATAAAGCTATTCTTTCCGTTCGATCTATCCTAGTGTTCGAACTAAAATATCACCAAAGCAAATTCATATTCATAATACTCAATCCAACACAAAGAACCTCAAAGAGTGCCCCAAGATTTCTACCGGAGAAATAAAGACAAGAACGTGCATCAACCCCTATGCGTAGATTACCCCAATGTCACCTCGGGAATCCGCAAGTTGAGTGCCAAAACATATATCAAGTGAATCAATATGGTACCCCATTGTCACCACGAGTATTCATATGCAAGACATATATCAAGTACTCTCAAATCCATCAAAGTATTCAATCCGATAAAACAAAATCTCAAAGGGAAAACTCAATTCATCACAACAAAATAGAGAGGGGAAAACACCATATGATCCGACTATATTAACAAAGCCCGCGATACATCAAGATCGTGACATCTCAAGAAAACGAGAGAGAGAGAGAGAGAGAGAGAGATTAAACACATAGCTACTGGTACAAACCCTCATCCCCGAGGGTGGACTACTCCCTCCTCATCATGGTGGCCGCCGAGATGATGAAGATGGCCACCGGTGATGATTTCCCCCTCCGACAGGGTACCGGAACAGGGGCTAGATTGGTTTCTCATGGCTACAGAGGCTTGTGGTGGCGGAACTTCTGATCTAGGTTAACCCCGAGGGTTTTTGGAATTTTTGGGAATTTATAGGGTAAAGAGGGGGTGCGGGAGGCCACCGAGGTGGGCACAACCCACCTGGGCGCGCCCGGGCCCTCAGGCGCGCCCTGGTGGGTTGTGCCCCCCTCGGGGCACCCCCCCAGGTGCTTCTCTGGCCCATCCTGGGTGTTCTGGTCAATAAAAAATCTCCAAAAAGTTCCGCGGTGTTTGGACTCTGTTTGATATTGATTTCCTGTGATGTAAAAAACAAGCAAAAAACAGCAACTGGTACTGGGCACTGGGTCAATAGGTTAGTCCCACAAAATGATATGAAGTTGCTATAAAATGATTGTAAAACATCCAAGAATGATAAAATAACAGCATGAATACTTCATAAATTATAGATACATTGGATACGTATCAGCATCCCCAAGCTTAATTCCTACTCGTCCTCGATTAGGTAAATGATAAAAGAAATAATTTATGAAGTGTGAATGCTAGCAAAGTGCATAAGTTTGATCAATGATAATTTCAATCACTTTTCCTAGCATCATAACAACAATTCTTTCTCATAAAATTTCTGATGTTAAAGTAGCAACTAATTCACATGTTAAGGTTCAAACAATGAATTCTCTTGAAACTCAACAACCTATGTTCTCAGTCACCAAGCAATTGTAATTCAACTTATTCAATAGAGTTTAAGTAAGAGCTCCACATACTCAACCATCATATAGTCTTCTATGATTGCTAACACTCATCGCATACACATGAGCAAAACGTTTCAACCGGATACAAAGAAAGATAGGGGCTTATTGTTTTGCCTCCCAACGTATTCACCTCAAGGGTGATGTCAACAATAATAACTCACGCTACCCATATTCAACTGGACATATGTGCCTAGATCTTTCCTCACCACATGATGCTTGCCAAAGGAGAAAAATAAAAAGGAATAGAGAGAAAAACTTTGACTCTTTGCATAAAAGTAAATACTGAAAAGTAAAAGATAAGCCCTTCGCAGAGGGAAGCAGAGGTTGCCATGCACTTATTTGTTTGTATGCTCAACCCCTTAGTTAAAAAGAACATCACGTTATATTGCCCCTTATGATAGCAACCTTTATTATGCAGTATGTCGCTTTTATTCTTTGCCATCACAAGTTCTTACAACGCTCAATTTTCTCTTACACTAAATGATCTAACACTTTTAGAAGCAATTTTTATTGCCTTATTGCACCGATGACAACTTACTTGAAAGATCTTATTCAATCCTTAGGTAGGTATGGTGGACTCTTGAAAATAAGATTTGGGTTTATGGGTTTTTGGATGCACAAGTAGTATCTCTACTTGGTGCAGAATTTTTGGCTAGCAAAGATGGGGGGCAAGCTCCACATGTTGAAGGATCTATGACAATATAACTTCTATGTGAATATGAACAAACATAAACCATTACGTTGTCTTCCTTGTCCAACGTCAACAATTTTGGCATATAATATTTTGATGGGGGCTCACAATCACAAAAGATTTCCAAGATAGTGTATTTGCATGTGAAAGTTCTCTTCCTTATACTAATTATTCGTGAATTGCTTGTATGACCAATATTGTGATTGTCAAGCCTCAAAAGATTTCACTTTCTAAACCCAATGTGAAGCTACCACTAGGCGATATGATTTCAACTTCATGACATTCAATTTATTCAACAATTTACTCATAGGATATAAGTGAAGCACAAGAGTAAATGACAAGCTACTCCAAAAAGATATAAGTGAAGATCATGAGCATAATATTTCTTTCTCTCAAATTAATTTAAGTGAAGCAAGAGAGAATTTCTTCAAAAATACTAAAGCACACCGTGCTCAAAAAAATATAAGTGAAGCACTAGAGCAATTCCATAGAAAAGAGCTTCGTTGACAGGATGTGTGTGCCGCTTACCTAGCCTCCCTGGCAACTATTTGAGGACTCTATTTTATTTAAAAACTTTCAGATCTAAGTACTTTATTAAAACAGCAAGCAAAACAGAATAAAATGACATTCCAAGGATAGCACACATCATGTGAAGAAGCAAAAACTTAGGCTCAACCGATACTAACCGATAAATGTTGAAGAAGAAAGGTGGGATGCCTACCGGGGCATCCCCAAGCTTAGATGCTTGAGACTTCTTGAAATATTATCTTGGGATGCCTTGGGCATCCCCAAGCTTGAGCTTTTGTTTCTTCTTAATTCCTTTTATTTCACGGTTTCCCTAATCTTAAAAACTTCATCCGCACAAAACTCAACAAGAACTCGTGAGATAAGTTAGTATAAACCAATGCAAGAACCTTGTCATTATCTACTGTAGCAAATCACTAAAATTATTAATCAGCATTGCATACTAAATGCCTCTGCATATTTAATAGTCCTATCCTCAAATAAAATCATTAAACAAGCAAACATATGCAAACATAACAGCAATCTGCCAAAATAGTACAGTCTGTAAAGAATGCAAGAGTATCAATACTTCTCTAACTCCAAAAATTATGAAAATTCACCACACTTTAGAAAATTTATCATATCTTATTGTGCAAAAAGTTTCAATATTTTATCACATTCTGACTTTCTGGGGAATTTTTGCAACAGCGATAAACTTTCTATTTTGAAACAGCAACATGTAGACTTGCAAAATAAGCATGGTAAAGGCTATCCTTGACATTTTTATTGAAGTAAAAGATGCAAAACATTATTCTAAATAACAGCAAGAAAAACCTAACAAAATAAATTGACGCTCCAAGCAAAACACATATCGTGTGACGTATGAAAACATAGCTCCAAGTGAGGTTACCGATAATGTTGAAGACGAAAGAGGGGATGCCTTCCGGGGCATCCCCAAGCTTAGTTTCTTGGATATTCCTTGAATATTACCTTGGGATGACTTGGGAATCCCCAAGCTTATGGTCTTGTCACTCCTTATTCTCCTCATATTGACATCTCACCCAAAACTTGAAAACTTCAATCACACAAAACTTAACGGAACTTTGTGAGATAGGTTAGTATGATAAAGAGCAAACAATTTCACTTAAGGTACTGTCAAAGAAAAGATTCATAATTGTTCTCACACAATGCCTACTGTAGCATATCATTTCCACAATTTATATTGAGCAATATAAGCCATGGAAATTAGAAAACAAGCAAACTATGCATTGAAAACAGAATCTGTCAAAAACAGAACAGTCTGTAGTAATCTGTACTCCAACCATATTTCTACTGCTCCAAAAATTCTGAAAAATAGGAAAACCTGGTAAAATTGTCTATTAACATTATGCAAAAAGAATCAGAATTTTATCACCCTTCTGTTGAAAATGAGAATTATTTTCGTGAGCGCAAAAGTTTCTATTTTTCAGCAAGATCAAATCAACTATCACCGTAAGCCATCTCAAAGGTCTTACTTGGCACTTTATTGAAACGAAAGCAATAAAACATGATTACTACAATAGCCTAATCATGTGAACACACAAAAACAGTAGGTAAAAGTGTTGGGTTGTCTCCCAACAAGCACTTTTCTTTAATGCCTTTTAGCTAGGCATGATGATTTCAATGATGCTCGCATAAAAGATAAGAATTGAAACGTAAAGAGAGCATCATGAATCACATTTCAAGCACATTTAAGCCTAACATACTTCCTATGCATAGGGATTTTGTGAACAAACAATTTATCGAAACAAGAATCAACTAGCATAGGAAGGCAAAACAAGCATAACTTCAAGATTTTCAACACATAGAGGGGAAACTTGATATTTTTGCAATATGTAAAAGCATAAGTTCCTCCCTCATAATAATTTTGAGTAACATCATGAAGAAATTCAACAATATAACCATCACATAAAGCATTATTTTCATCACACAAAAGCATAGAAAACTTATTACTCTCCACATAAGCAAATTTCTTCTCATCAATAGCAGTGGGAGCAAACTCAACAAAATAACTATCATGAGAGTGAAAATTAAAATCATGATGACAAGTTTCATGTTTATAATTATTCAATATAGCATACATGTCATCACCATAATCATCATATATAGGAACTTTGTTGTCATAATCAATTGCAACCTCCTCCAAAATAGTGGATTCATCATTAAATAAAGTCACGACCTCTCCAAATCCACTTTCATCAATATAATCATCATAAATAGGAGGCATGCAATCATCATAATAAATTTTCTCATCTAAACTTGGGGGACTAGAAATATCATATTCATCAAATATAGCATCCCCAAGCTTGTAGCTTTGCATATCATTAGCATCATGGATATTCAAAGAATTCATACTAACAACATTGCAATCATGCTCATCATTCAAACAATTTGTGCCAAACATTTTATTGACTTCTTCTTCTAACAATTGAGCACAATTTTCCGATCCAGCATTTTCAAGAAGATAATATAAAGATGATCAATAATATGATGCAACCTGAATTCCATTTTTTTATGTAGTTTTCTTTTATAAACCAAACTAGTGATAAAACAAGAAACTAAAAGATTCAATTGCAAGATCTAGAGATATACCTTCAAGCACTCACCTCCCCAGCAACGGCGCCAGAAAAGAGCTTCGTTGACGGGGTGTGAGTGCCGCTTACCTAACCTCCCCGGCAACGGCGCCAAAAAAGAGCTTGATGTCTACTAC
The DNA here is from genome assembly GCA_036873465.1 of Thinopyrum obtusiflorum. Taxonomy (NCBI): domain Eukaryota; kingdom Viridiplantae; phylum Streptophyta; class Magnoliopsida; order Poales; family Poaceae; genus Thinopyrum; species Thinopyrum obtusiflorum. The sequence goes on along the minus strand of JAAAWM010010969.1, from coordinate 8,290 downwards.
GCAACTTTATTCTTGTAGATATGTGTTGGGCCTCCAAGCGCAGAGTTTTGTAGGACAATAGCAATTTTCCCTCAAGTGGATGACCTAAGGTTTATCAATCCGTGGGAGGCATAGGATGAAGATAGTCTCTCTCAAACGACCCTGCAACCAAATACAAGAAATCTCTTGTGTCCCCAACACACCCAATACAATGGCAAATTGTATAGGTGCACTAGTTCGGCGAAGAGATGGTGATAAAAGTGTAATATGGATGGTAGAAATATATTTTTATAATCTGAATAAATAAAAACAGCAAGGTAGCAATCGATAAAAGTGAGCACAAACGGTATTACAATGCTTGGAAACAAGGCCTAGGGTCCGTACTTTCGCTAGTGCAATCTCTCAATAGTGCTAATATAATTGAATCATATAACCATCACTCAAAGTGCGATGAAGAATCACTCCAAAGTTCCTATCTAGCGGATAACATAAGAATAAATTGTTTGTAGGGTATGAAACCACCTCAAAGCTATTCTTCCCGTTCGATCTATTCAAGAGTTCGTACTAAAATAACATAAAGCTATTCTTTCCGTTTGATCTATCCTAGAGTTTGTACTAAATATCACCAAAGCAAATTCATATTCATAATACTCAATCCAACACAAAGAACCTCAAAGAGTGCCCCAAGATTTCTACCAGAGAAATAAAGACAAGAACATGCATCAACCCCTATACGTAGATTACCCCAATGTCACCTCGGGTATCCGCGAGCTGAGTTCCAAAACATATATCAAGTGAATCAATATGATACCCCATTGTCACCACGAGTATTCATATGAAAGACATATATCAAGTGCTCTCAAATCCATAAAAGTATTCAATCCGATAAAACGAAATCTCAAAGGGAAAACTCAATTCATCACCACAAAATAGAGAGGGGAAAACACCATATGATCCGACTATATTAACAAAGCCCGCGATACATCAAGATCGTGACATCTCAAGAAGACGAGAGAGAGAGAGAGAGATTAAACACATAGCTACTGGTACAAACCCTCAGCCCCGAGGGTCGACTACTCCCTCTTCATCATGGTGGCCGCCGGGATGATGAAGATGGCCACCAGTGATGATTTCTCCCTCCGGCAGGGTGCCGGAACAGGGTCTAGATTGGCTTCTCATGGCTACAGAGGCTTGTGGTGGAGGAACTTCTAATCTAGATTAACCCCGAGGGTTTCTGGAATTTTTGGGAACTTATAGGGTAAAGAGGGGGTGCGGGAGGCCACCGAGGTGGGCACAACCCATCTGGGCGCGCCTGGCCCCCCAGGCGCGCCCTGGTGGGTTGTGCCCCCCCTCGGGGCACCCTCCCAGGTGCTGCACTGGCCCATCCTGGGTGTTCTGGTCCATAAAAAATCTCCAAAAAGTTTCGCAGTGTTTGGACTCCGTTTGATATTGATTTCCTGCGATGTAAAAAACAAGCAAAAAACAGCAACTGGCACTGGGCACTGGGTCAATAGGTTAGTCCCAAAAATGATATAAAGTTGCTATAAAATGATTGTAAAACATCCAAGAATGATAAAATAACAGCATGAATACGTCATAAATTATAGATACGTTGGAGACGTATCAGCATCCCCAAGCTTAATTCCTACTCGTCCTCGAGTAGGTAAATGATAAAAGAAATAATTTATGAAGTGTGAATGCTAGCAAAGTGCATAAGTTTGATCAATGATAATTTCAATCACTTTTCCTAGCATCATAACAACAATTATTTCTCATAAAATTTCTCATGTTAAAGTAGCAACCAATTCACATGTTAAGGTTCAAACAATGAATTCTCTTGAAACTCAACAACCTATGTTCTCAGTCACCAAGCAATTGTAATTCAACTTATTCAACAGAGTTTAACTAAAAGCTCCACATACTCAACCATCACATAGTCTTCTATGATTACTAACACTCACCGCATACACATGAGCAAAACGTTTCAACCGGACACATCGAAAGATAGGGGCTTATTGTTTTGCCTCCCAATGTATTCACCTCAAGGGTGATGTCAACAATAATAACTCATGCTACCCATATTCAACTGGACATATGTGCCTAGATCTTTCCTCACCACATGATGCTTGCCAAAGGAGAAAAATAAAAAGGAATAGAGAGAAAAACTTTGACTCTTTGCATAAAAGTAAATACTGAAAAGTAAAAGATAGGCCCTTCGCAGAGGGAAGCAGAGGTTGCCATGCACTTATTTTTTGTATGCTCAACGCCTTAGTGCAAAAGAACATCATGTTGTATTGCCCCTTATGATAGAAACCTTTATTATGCAGTCTGTCGCTTTTATTCTTTGCCATCACAAGTTCGTACAACGCTCAATTTTCTCTTACACTAAATGACCTAACACTTTTAGAAGCAATTTTTATTGCCTTATTGCACCGATGACAACTTACTTGAAGGATCTTATTCAATCCTTAGGTAGGTATGGTGGACTCTTGAAAATTTTCACTTTCATTCTAGGAGGATCCTCCCATGGTAGAATTTCACTTGTATGATGTGCATAAGCGAATGACACTTTATGATTTTTGCGATGTTTGCAAAATACCTTATGTGGGCAACATCAGTGAGCCACGTCCTAGAGACATGGAGGACTTTATTTCTAAAACTACTGTGGGGGAAGAGAGAGGAGTGTCAGAGGCGAGAGTGGCTAGTTTACATTTTCCTTTTTACGGTATTATTCATTATTTACCGGGAGATGTTTGATTGGTCGTGGGGAGAGTGGAGGCCTCAGTGCCCCTGACCTTGCCATTCTGCGCCATGCTTTATTTGTTGATAGAACTTTTAGTTTGGGCGCTATAGTTGCTCGACGGTTGAACATGAACCGTTCGAAAGGGGCTATTTTTGGAGGTGTCTACTATTTCATTGTATTATCCATGTTAGTTTATTTTTCTTGCTTTCTTCTTGTGTGTTTGAAAAACTTTGAGAAAATCCAAAAAAAAATTGTTATCGCTTCTTTTTAGTTTTTCTTTCTAGTTTATTTAGTTGTAGTATTAAAAGAAAACCCAAAAAGATTTCTCGTTCTTCTTTTGCTTGTTGGGAGCTTTCCCGTGTAAATAGTTTTTCTCGTTTTCATTTTACTTTCTTCGGAAAAACAAAAACTCCAAAAATATTTCAGTGTGTTTTCTTTGAAATTCTTTTCTTTTCTTTGGGTCGTAAGGATAAGACCACGATGAAAATTTTGAGTGGCTCTCTGTCACACCCTGAGTTTTGGCCCTTTCTTTCTCTTTTGATTTTCTGAGATTTTTGCTTGAGTTTTCTTTTTCTGTGGCTATGTGGTCTGGAAACTGAAGAAGATGACCTCTTCTTCCTTTCTAGAGTGGCTTGTCATCCTCAAATCCTTCCCAAGACCTTGCCATTTTCATCTTGGACCAACCCCAACATTCTTTTCATTGGGAATATTCCTTTTTCTATTAAAGGAATAACCCCATTTGCCCTAGGTTGTGAAGCAACCTATATTTCTGTCACTCCTAAAATTCCCAAATAATTCTCATAATTTGTTTGGGTCATATCTTCCTCAAATATGGCAAAATATTTCATTTGCCATGTTATTCATCATGCTCAATTAATTCCTTTCCTATTCTATCCTGAATGGCAGTTTGTGAAGCAAGTGCCATTTACCTTATCCCAATTGACCCCAAAATTTTTGGACATCTTTTCATGTTCAAATCATTTTCTCATGACAAAACTCAACTCCATTTTCCAAGTGAATATTCCTGAGCAATTTTTCAAATTCCTGTCTGAGAGAATTGTTTGTGAAGGAAGTACTAGCTAGGAGTATCCAAATAAGTTGAAATTTTGCATGCCTCTTCATGTGCTCATATCATAACACTCCTCCAATTTTCATCTCATTCCATTGATCTATGTGAGCCCAGGATCAAATCTTTGTTTCTGTCCAAATTTTCAGTTAGTGAAGCAAGTATATTTTATCTTGCTCCATTATGGCTAAAATTTTTTGAGGATCTTCTCCTACTCATATAGCCTATCTCCACAAAATTTGGGATCATTTCATTTAGCCATTTTCCCTCAGGATTTTTCCTAAGTTTCTGTCTAGAGAGATGCTGTATGAAGGAAGTACCATTCATTTCGGCTTGACCAAATGGCATGAAATTTTTATGGCACTCTCATATGCCCAAATCATCTACCCTTGCCAAATTTCAGCTCAAGTGGACACTCTATGTGAGTGCTTCATCATGATCTTAATTCTGGGCCAGTTTATGCAGTTGCAAAGCAAGTGTATTAAATACTGGTCCAAATCATCTCATAATTGACAGGATTATAGTCCTTCCTATCCTAAATCTCCCTGACATCTTGTTTGCACCCCAACCTCACTAAGTTGATCACAGTTTCATGCTCTAGTTTGCAATAGTAAACTTCAGAGCTCACTTCCCAATTAACCGCTGCATATTTAACCAAGATACCACCTTAGTTGCAACCTACACTGGAAGGACTAACCCCAGCCATCTTTTGGCATAGCTTGTGGCACTGTGTGCACCAGTGCACGTGGTGACCACCGACTTGGCATGTAGTGCACGCGTCCAGGACGTCGTTTGCTTCGGGCCCCCTCCTCTGATCAGCGTCTCAGCAAGCACGGGCATGTCTAGTAGCACCCCCTCATCGTCCCCTTCTTCTCGGACCCCTCGCGCCTCTGCCTCTGCTCATCGCGGGGAAGAAGGAAGAGAAGGGAGGAGAGAGAAAGAGGAGTGGGCCCCACCAGTCAGTGACCCAGGCGCCCGGCCCCGCCACTGCCAGCTGGATAAGTGGAAGCGGTAAGCATGCAGTGCTTTTTCGCCACCAGAAAACGTATTCCGCGTAATACGCTTTCAGTTTTTCTGCTTAGGCCCAATCTAAAATTATTTTCTTTGCGGATAGGTCCTTGGCAGAAAACCCCTCCTAACTTTTTGCTCGTAACTCCGATTGAGGTGATTCCAAAGCCTACTTCTTCGTCTCGTCGAGCTCTTTCTGTTGGCATCATTCTCATAAGGTGTTCACATAGTGAAAATGACCTTATTGACCTTGCCCTAATCAGCCCCCTCCGGGAGAGAAACTTTTTCGGCGATTCCTTTCGCGATCATTCTGCACTTCTCCCTGGTGTATTCTTCATCCCCAGGCAAGCCACAACACCCACTTGCATGATGGCCATGCAGTAGCCATGGTTTTCAACTTGAATATTTAATAAATGTCTGCTTGTTTTGATATGGTTATCGTTGTTTCGGTGATGCTTATGGATTTGTGTTCACTTTCATGCTATGTTTTTATGCACCTGGTTATCATGTGCTAGTTGCTAGTATTTATGTTGTATGGCATGCTTGGTAGTAGTACATGTTGGTGTTGGTCATGTTCTTCGGTGCATGACCATCGTCTGCTACCGAGTACCGTTGCTATGCATGTTTCCTTTGCATCTAGCTGGTTATATGTTGCTTGGTAGTAATCTTGATATGTTCTTGCATGGTATTTATTTTTGATGCTAGTGGTCATGCTATGCTTATGGTAGAGTTATGCTTGTGTTATTCATGCTCGTCTGTATGTCATGCTCATTCAGATATATGACGTATGGTTGTTGATATGCTTGAGGATTATGTTGCACATCCATGCTCATGTTGGTATCATGCATTGTAGTTGCATCATGTTATTTTTATATGGCTCAGCTTATTGCATTCAAGTTTAACCGGACTTAAATGAACTTGAACAACTGTTGGCTGAGTCATGGTGCCACCAAGTCGAGCTGACCAGTGCAACCACATTTGCCTTTTATGGGAAGGTCCTAACTGGGTCTATTGTCATGCCTCTCGTCCGTGCCTCCAACGAGGGAAGGTTATGCGCGGGCGCTACCTTGGCCGGATAGGACGGCATAAACCTTGTGAGCCCGAGTTTGGTTATGTGCACATGTCCCCGTTTGGGACCGTTTATTGTTTTGCCACGACGGTGACCGTTGGATGTCTTTGGTAGACATCGGGGCTACCCATGACTTAGCCCAAAGGGGAGTTGGTCGGAGTGGCCGGGAGAGTGTGATGGCAGTAGATCGGTTTTGTCGGAACGCCGTTGGTCCACCCGAATGGGAGTGTGAGGCCATGGGTTCCGTGGTGTGGGTACAGTGTGCTAACCTCTGCAGAGTGTGCATTCAATCTATCGATAGCCGCGCCCGCGGATAAGGGCCTAGTTCGTAGTTGGTCACACTATGGGTCAACAGTAATAACAATAATGTGCTTAATGACAACCCTGATTCGATGATGAGAAAGAGGTTGATTGTGATCAGGAGATGATCACCGTGATATCGAGGATACCGAGTTGTTGGATATTTGTGGTGTTATGCGAGAATCGCGGGTAAAGGTCAAGCTCCTTGTGGTCATTAATGATTACTACGGTATTGTAATACCAAGCTTGATTGGATCCTGAGATGATCGTATGATGTCCGTGATGGTAAGCTTATGCAAGTGATGGTTGCTACCTCTTGAGCATGCGTTGGTTTTACCTTGAAGAGGAAAGGGTGATGCAGCAAAGTAGCGTAAGTATTTCCCTTAGTTTTTGAGAACCAAGGTATCAATCCAGTAGGAGATAACATGCAAGTCACCTAGTACCTGCACAAACAATCAAGAACCTTGCAACCAACGTGATAAATGGGTTGTCAATCCCTTCACGGTCACTCGCAAAAGTGAGATCTAATAAAGATAATAAGATAAATATTTTTGGTATTTTTGTTGTATAGATTGGAAAGTAAAGATTGTAAAATAAAATAAATAGGAAACTAGAATTGTAGATCGGAAACTTATATGATGGAAAATAGAACCGGGGGCCATCGAAACTAAAATTGTAGATCGGAAACTTATATGATGGAAAGTAGACCCGTGGGCCATAGGTTTCACTAGAGGCTTCTCTCAAGATAGAAAATATTACGGTGGGTGGACAAATTACTGCCGAGCAATTGATAGAAAAGCACAATGTTATGACGATATCTAAGGCCATGATCATGAATATAGGCATCACGACCGTATCAAGTAGACCGACTCCTGCCTGCATCTACTACTATTACTCCACACATCGACCGACTCCTGCCTGCATCTACTACTATTACTCCACACATCGACCGACTCCTGCCTGCATCTACTACTATTACTCCACACATCGACCGACTCCTGCTTGCATCTATAGTATTAAGTTCATAAGAACAGAGTAACGCATTAATTAAGATGACATGATGTAGTGGGATAAACTCAAGCAATATGATGAAAACTACATCTTGTTATCCTCGATGGCAACAATACAATACGTGTCGGTTCCCCTTCTGTCACTAGGATCGAGCACCGCAAGATTGAACCCAAAGCTAAGCACTTCTCCTGTCCCCCCCCCCCCCCCCCCCCCCCCCCCCCCCCCCCCCCCCCCCCCCCCCCCCCCCCCCCCCCCCCCCCCATCTGTGGAGGGGGGCACCACACACGGCTAAACAATCAACTTGTGTGTCTATGGAGTGCCCCCTCCCCCGTATATAAAGGAGTGGAGGAGGGGGAGGGTCGACCCTCTCTTGGCGCGCCCAAGGGGGGAGTCCTACTCCCGGTGGGAGTAGGATTCCCCCTTCCCTAGTTGGAGTAGGAGAGGAAGGAAGGAGGAGAGAGGGAGAAGGAAAGGGGGGCGGCCCCCACCCAAATTCGGATTGGGCTTGGGGGGCGCACCCCCACCTTGGCCGCCTCCTCCTCTCTCCCACTAAGGCCCAATAAGGCCCATAGACTCTCCGGGGGTTTCTGGTAACCCCCCGGTACTCCGGTAAATGCCCGAACTTACCCGGAACCATTCCGATGTCCAAACATAGCCTTCCAATAAATCGATCTTTATGTATCGACCATTTTGAGACTCCTCGTCATGTCCACTCTTGAAAGTAGTGCCGTAGCTTCCGGGATGCCATAAAGATCGCATAAGCTATATTCTGATAGTGAGGGTATCGAGATTTTGTTGGGGAATGCAGTAATTTCAAAATTTTCCTACGCACACGCAAGATCCATCTAGGTGATGCATAGCAATGAGAGGGGAGAGTGTTGTCCACGTACCCTCGTAGACCGTACGTGGAAGCGTTATGACAACGCGGTTGATGTAGTCGTACGTCTTCATGATCCGATCGATCCTAGCACCGAAGGTACGGCACCTCCGCGATCTGCACACGTTCAGCTCGGTGACGTCCCGTGAACTCTAGATCCAGCTGAGGTCGAGGGAGAGTTTCATCAGCACGACGGCGTGGTGACGGTGATGATGAAGCTCTTGGCGCAGGGCTTCG
>JAAAWM010010968.1:0-57167 GCA_036873465.1 Thinopyrum obtusiflorum | reverse complement strand
TAGGAGACTTGGCCCCCAAGCCAGGTGGAGGCAAAACCCTAGGGAGGCGCCCCCACCTCTTTTGGAAATGTGGGATGGGGTGAGGGGGTGCACAACCCCTTAGTTGGCTGGTGTGCACCCTCCACTTGGCCCATGAGGCCCCCAACACTTGTCGGGGCCCCCCGAAACCCCTTTCGGTTATGCTGGTCATCACCCGGTACCCCCGGAACAATTTCGGACTCCAATACCCTTCGTCCAATATATCAATCTTCACCTCTGGACCAGTCCAGAGTTCCTCGTCACATCCGTGATCTTATCCGGGACTCCGAACAACCTTCGGTAACCACCATAATGACTCAACTATACTTATATCGTCACCAAACGTTAAGTGTGTAGACCCTGCGGGTTTGAGAACTATGCAGTCATGACTGAGACACCTCTACGGTCAATAACCAATAGCGGGACCTGGATGCCCATATTGGTTCCTACATATTCTATGAAGATCTTTATCGGTCGAACCTCGATGTCAAGGATTCAACTAATCCCGTATGTAATTCCCTTTGTCTATCGGTATGTTACTTGCCCGAGATTCGATCGTCGGTATCACCATACCTAGTTCAATATCGTTACCAGAAAGTCTCTTTACTCGTTCCGTAATACAAGATCCCGTGGCTAACCCATTAGTCACATTGCTTGCAAGCTCATTGTGATGCTGTATTACCGAGAGGGCCCAGAGATACCTCTGCATCATACGGAGTGACAAATCCCAGTCTTGATCCATGCCAACTCAACAGACACCCTCGAAGATACCTGTAGAGCACCTTTATAGTGACCCAGTTACGTTGCGACGTTTGGTACACACAAGGTACTCCTCCGGTGTTAGTGAGTTGCATGATCTCATGGTCATAGAAACAGATACTTGACATGCTGAAAACGATAGCAATAAACTTGATACGATCACATGCTACGTTTATAGTTTGGGTCTTGTCCATCACATCATTCTCCTAATGATGTGATACCATTATCAAATGACAACTCATGTCTATGGCTAGGAAACCACAGCCATCTTTGATCAATGAGCTAGTCTAGTAGAGGCTTACTAGGGACATGTTGTTGTCTATGTATCGACACATGTATCTGAGTTTCTGATCAATATAATTCTAGCATGGATAATAAACGATTATCATGAACAGGGAAATATGATAATAACCAATTTATTATTGCCTCTAGGGCATATTTCCAACAACAGCGACTTCGGCCTGGTGGGGGGGGGGGGGGGGGGGGGGGGGGGGGGGGGGGGGGGGGGGGGGGGGGGGGGGGGGGGGGGGGGGGGGGGGGGGGGGGGGGGGGGGGGGGGGGGGGGGGGGGGGGGGGGGGGGGGGGGGGGGGGGGGGGGGGGGGGGGGGGGGGGGGGGGGGGGGGGGGGGGGGGGGGGGGGGGGGGGGGGGGGGGGGGGGGGGGGGGGGGGGGGGGGGGGGGGGGGGGGGGGGGGGGGGGGGGGGGGGGGGGGGGGGGGGGGGGGGGGGGGGGGGGGGGGGGGGGGGGGGGGGGGGGGGGGGGGGGGGGGGGGGGGGGGGGGGGGGGGGGGGGGGGGGGGGGGGGGGGGGGGGGGGGGGGGGGGGGGGGGGGGGGGGGGGGGGGGGGGGGGGGGGGGGGGGGGGGGGGGGGGGGGGGGGGGGGGGGGGGGGGGGGGGGGGGGGGGGGGGGGGGGGGGGGGGGGGGGGGGGGGGGGGGGGGGGGGGGGGGGGGGGGGGGGGGGGGGGGGGGGGGGGGGGGGGGGGGGGGGGGGGGGGGGGGGGGGGGGGGGGGGGGGGGGGGGGGGGGGGGGGGGGGGGGGGGGGGGGGGGGGGGGGGGGGGGGGGGGGGGGGGGGGGGGGGGGGGGGGGGGGGGGGGGGGGGGGGGGGGGGGGGGGGGGGGGGGGGGGGGGGGGGGGGGGGGGGGGGGGGGGGGGGGGGGGGGGGGGGGGGGGGGGGGGGGGGGGGGGGGGGGGGGGGGGGGGGGGGGGGGGGGGGGGGGGGGGGGGGGGGGGGGGGGGGGGGGGGGGGGGGGGGGGGGGGGGGGGGGGGGGGGGGGGGGGGGGGGGGGGGGGGGGGGGGGGGGGGGGGGGGGGGGGGGGGGGGGGGGGGGGGGGGGGGGGGGGGGGGGGGGGGGGGGGGGGGGGGGGGGGGGGGGGGGGGGGGGGGGGGGGGGGGGGGGGGGGGGGGGGGGGGGGGGGGGGGGGGGGGGGGGGGGGGGGGGGGGGGGGGGGGGGGGGGGGGGGGGGGGGGGGGGGGGGGGGGGGGGGGGGGGGGGGGGGGGGGGGGGGGGGGGGGGGGGGGGGGGGGGGGGGGGGGGGGGGGGGGGGGGGGGGGGGGGGGGGGGGGGGGGGGGGGGGGGGGGGGGGGGGGGGGGGGGGGGGGGGGGGGGGGGGGGGGGGGGGGGGGGGGGGGGGGGGGGGGGGGGGGGGGGGGGGGGGGGGGGGGGGGGGGGGGGGGGGGGGGGGGGGGGGGGGGGGGGGGGGGGGGGGGGGGGGGGGGGGGGGGGGGGGGGGGGGGGGGGGGGGGGGGGGGGGGGGGGGGGGGGGGGGGGGGGGGGGGGGGGGGGGGGGGGGGGGGGGGGGGGGGGGGGGGGGGGGGGGGGGGGGGGGGGGGGGGGGGGGGGGGGGGGGGGGGGGGGGGGGGGGGGGGGGGGGGGGGGGGGGGGGGGGGGGGGGGGGGGGGGGGGGGGGGGGGGGGGGGGGGGGGGGGGGGGGGGGGGGGGGGGGGGGGGGGGGGGGGGGGGGGGGGGGGGGGGGGGGGGGGGGGGGGGGGGGGGGGGGGGGGGGGGGGGGGGGGGGGGGGGGGGGGGGGGGGGGGGGGGGGGGGGGGGGGGGGGGGGGGGGGGGGGGGGGGGGGGGGGGGGGGGGGGGGGGGGGGGGGGGGGGGGGGGGGGGGGGGGGGGGGGGGGGGGGGGGGGGGGGGGGGGGGGGGGGGGGGGGGGGGGGGGGGGGGGGGGGGGGGGGGGGGGGGGGGGGGGGGGGGGGGGGGGGGGGGGGGGGGGGGGGGGGGGGGGGGGGGGGGGGGGGGGGGGGGGGGGGGGGGGGGGGGGGGGGGGGGGGGGGGGGGGGGGGGGGGGGGGGGGGGGGGGGGGGGGGGGGGGGGGGGGGGGGGGGGGGGGGGGGGGGGGGGGGGGGGGGGGGGGGGGGGGGGGGGGGGGGGGGGGGGGGGGGGGGGGGGGGGGGGGGGGGGGGGGGGGGGGGGGGGGGGGGGGGGGGGGGGGGGGGGGGGGGGGGGGGGGGGGGGGGGGGGGGGGGGGGGGGGGGGGGGGGGGGGGGGGGGGGGGGGGGGGGGGGGGGGGGGGGGGGGGGGGGGGGGGGGGGGGGGGGGGGGGGGGGGGGGGGGGGGGGGGGGGGGGGGGGGGGGGGGGGGGGGGGGGGGGGGGGGGGGGGGGGGGGGGGGGGGGGGGGGGGGGGGGGGGGGGGGGGGGGGGGGGGGGGGGGGGGGGGGGGGGGGGGGGGGGGGGGGGGGGGGGGGGGGGGGGGGGGGGGGGGGGGGGGGGGGGGGGGGGGGGGGGGGGGGGGGGGGGGGGGGGGGGGGGGGGGGGGGGGGGGGGGGGGGGGGGGGGGGGGGGGGGGGGGGGGGGGGGGGGGGGGGGGGGGGGGGGGGGGGGGGGGGGGGGGGGGGGGGGGGGGGGGGGGGGGGGGGGGGGGGGGGGGGGGGGGGGGGGGGGGGGGGGGGGGGGGGGGGGGGGGGGGGGGGGGGGGGGGGGGGGGGGGGGGGGGGGGGGGGGGGGGGGGGGGGGGGGGGGGGGGGGGGGGGGGGGGGGGGGGGGGGGGGGGGGGGGGGGGGGGGGGGGGGGGGGGGGGGGGGGGGGGGGGGGGGGGGGGGGGGGGGGGGGGGGGGGGGGGGGGGGGGGGGGGTGGTCTATGCAGGGGAAGTAGTCGAAGCATAGGAGGACGGATCGGGAGCAGTCGCACTGAAACGCTCCCAAAAACCTTATTGTCGTTCGCCCGGACATGATCTTTCCTCCCCGTCCTGGAATGACGGGGCTGCAGCATCTCCAGACTTTGTGTCTGGACGACCTCTTCGGCGGAGGCCTTCCCTGGCCTCCAGTAAATCCTTTTTATTCTCTCCCTTCTTTTCTGGCACCTTGTAAGGTGCCATGACCAGCAGCTCCTCCAGCTGAGCCGATCGGGGCTCTTTGGGCAGTGGAGCCGGACTGCTGATCTTCTCGGCCTTCTTGAGCCAGCCCTGTAAAGGCCACAAGAAAAAGCTTAGACCGAATTTTGTGCAGTATGACCACCCGAATATATACCGGGCAAGAGATCAATTACGTTCTTCGGGGGATTTGCGGTGTCGAGGCCGATGTATTCATTCTCGGCCGGCCAATCCTCCTGGGACTTGAACAGCTGACCCCACACCTTGTCGTGGGTCATGCCGAAGAGGTACTGCATGGTGGCCGAGTCGTCAGACTTATGAGTCCACATCGGACTAGCCCTTTGCTGGCAAGGAAGCAGGCGTCGTTTGAGCATTATCTGGACCACATTGGTCAGCTTGGCGCATGTCTCCATTACGCTAATGACGCGCTTCTGTAGCATCTTTACCTCACCAGCTGACCCCCAGTTAGGACCCTTTTTGGTCCACGATGTCAATCTCGCTGGGGGGCAGATCTGAATTCGGGAGCTGCCGTCCAGGCCGCATCCCTTGGTTTTGTAATGTAGAACCACTCCTTCTGCCACACCTTGACGGTGTCAATAAACCTACCCTCTGGCCATTGGACTCGGGTCAGCTTGCTGATCATCGCTCCTCCGCAGTCCGCCTGGGCGCCGCTGACCACCTTTGGCTTAACATTGAACACTTTCAGCCACAAGCCGAATTGCGGCTGAACTCGCAGAAGGGCCCCAAAGACGATGATGAAAGCCGAAATGTGGAGGAGGGAGTTGGGGGCTAGATCATGGAAATCTAGCCTGTAAAAGAACATTAACCCCCTCACGAAGGGATGCAGAGGAAATCCCATCCCCCAGATAAAGTCGGGAAGGAACACTACCCTCTCGCCTGGCTTGGGCGTGGGAATGACCTGACCCTCCTCGGGGGCCCGGTGGGCGATATCAGCCGATAAGTAGCCGGCCCGCTTCAGCTCCTCGATGTTGTCGTTGGTGACGATGGAAGCGTCCCACTTGTCGTTGGCGCTAGATCCGGCCTTGGCCGAAGCTAAGGGGAGGGCTAGGAAGGGATTCACCGCAGAAGAACAAAGCAGGGCGCTAGAGCTCTGGAGATTGGAAAGGCAACAACGGGAGGTGGAAGAAGGCGTAAGATGATAATTGTAGTTGTTCCCCTTTTTATAGACCGCGGAGGAGCCAAGGTTCCACCTTTCCACGCCGCGGGCCTCTCCACTTCCTGATACACTTGCGACATTATGCACAGGTGGAGGAATGGAGATCATTGATCATATCCCCTAAAAAATGGGGCACGATCTCTGCCTTGATGAGACGTGCTAATGGAGGGGCGGCCTCGAGCCGCGTATCGAGAACTTCCAGCTGTTCGGTGTTATGACCGGACGCGACCCTTCGCTAAAAGTTGTCAGATGTGGGCACTGTTCACACTTGAGCACTCTGGCCTTCAAGGCTAAGTAAACTGAATACTCCAGATTCCGGACACCACTTAACTTCGAGCACGCACAGGACAGGATGAGAACTCGCCCCGCAAGCCGAAGACCGTTGGATGTACGGATGCCTGACACAAACCCTGGCATTGGAGGCTAGTTCGGGGGCTACTGAGGGAGTCCTGGATTAAGGGGTCCTTGGGCCGTCGGCCCATTACATGTGGCCCGGACTGATGGGCTACTATGGGGCCAAGCTAGAGCGCGGATCCGTGACCGGACAGGAGATCTTCAGAGTCGTGGTGTGCCCTCCAAGTCAAGATTTAGCATGATCTTTCCTTCATTATAACCGATCGCCTGTAACCCTAACCCTACTGGTGTCTATATAAACCAAGGGGTTTTAGTCTTTAGGGCTAGAGCAACATCCATCACCCCATGAACCTAGGGTTTAGCTTGCCTGATCTCGTGGTAGATCGACTCTGTAACCATATCATACACATCAAATACAATCAAGCAGGACGTAGGGTTTTACCTCTTAAAGAGGGCCCGAACCTGGGTAAACAATGTGTTCTTCGTCCCTTGTTCCCCATTGATCCTAGATCCACAGCTCGGGACCCCGTACCCGAGATCCGCCGGTTTTGACACCGACACCGAGTTTGATACCTGCAAACACACACTCACGCCTTAGTCCCCGTTTCCGTCTTCAATCCATTGGTCAGTCCTTTTTGAAGGTCAGCTAGAGTCTTGGGGGCTACTGGATCAACATCTTATGATCATATGCTTCGACCCCAAAGCCAGATTCTTAAAACTAGCTTTGAGCTCGGGAGCTACTGGACGGCTATGCTCTTACAAGTGCTACGCTACGATATAAGCAAAAAGTCTTCGAAGAAAAGCCAGTTTTCACGAGCAATTCTAAGCATGGAGGTTATTCGTCCTGCTTTGATTATATTGATGCGATGGTGTATAAAGTACAGGTGATCTAGCTCGAGATCATATATATGAGTCTAAAAGTCTTACCTCTACGAACTAAACCCCTCGGCTTATATATGGGCCGGGGGTACCTAGGGTTACACATCATCAGTTGCATCTAGAGATAAACATGTCGAATATTTGAATATGCCTTGAAGTGTGTGCCAAGTCTTCGGAAGTTTCCATCTTGAGTACACCGAGGGTCATGACGAACATGGCCCATTCTTCGGTTGTAGGTGGGTCCTCGGCCTGGCCCATGAGTGGTAGGCCGATGAGGTGAGTACCCCCTAATCTGGGACACCGCCACTTGGGTCCCTTGCTTGATCATTTTTTCTTCCATGAAGGCTGATCGTCAGGCTTATCGGTGCTGGCGTGATTTGAACACCGATTATGGTGAGGGCGCCTGCTATCCTCCCTTGATTCGGGTTGATCAGAAAATGGGTTATGGTGCCATTGATTAGCTGACCAGGCATCCTCCACGCATTATTTTTGGACTATGTCGAACAGCTCGGCAAATGGTCTAAGTCATTTCCGTGTAATAGCCTTCCCAATTCCAGTTGTGGCGGAATGCTGCTAAGGCCTCCTAGTCTGTGCAATCCACAAATTTCATTTCGTAAACAAAAATCGCGTCCAAAATTGCCCGACCGTTTCATTTGTCTTCTGTATGACAAGGTGTAGATCCCAAATGTCGGTCGGCTTTGAGTTATTAGGGCAGTACTCAACATGGGGGTGGGTGGGAGAGAAAATTTTATTCCGGTCCGATCTGACATCAGCCTCCTAGGCAGATTTTCCTGAGGTTGATCTAACGTCGGGCCCAATACTACTTGTGGGGCCTAGATAACTTGGTCGTCGTAGTGCATCATCGGATCCAAGCTCCAGACTTGGTTCGGTGAAGTGTGATTTTCACCCCCATGGCCGGTACAAAACCGGCGCATGGGCGGAGATCATCTGTGGCTCCTCGACCGGATCTAGTGTCATGGGAGAGGGCATGTCCGCGAGATTTGAGTTGTCGAGATCGATGTCTCGACAGGGGGTTGGAGCTTCAATTTTTTCCGATGTTTCGGTTAAAGCAAAGTGAAAGTGCTCCGATGCAGATCTGGTCATCGGACCGTGATGCCATCAGGACGCTTCGACTACACAGAGGGACTTGCATCGGCCACCAATGATAGAGTCAATTCCGACAGATCTTGAGTATGGGTTCCCAAGCTGGTAGCCTTGGCACAATGGTAACACGACAAAGAGGGGACGTGATGTTTACCCAGGTTCAGGCCTTCTCGAATAGGTAAAATCCTACGTCCTACTTTGTTTGTGTTGATTGTGGATGGGGTACAGAGTATAGGTTCATCTACCTCAAGATCATATGTGTATGAGTCTATCTCTGCCTCTACGGGCAAAGTGTTGGAAAATATGCACCTTTTCGATTAATCTAATCCACGAGTAAACAGTCAGCATGGCAATCACGGTATGCAACTCATACCGATACCTAAGCATGTGATCGTGTACAGTACATAGAATTGATTCATCTATAAACACAGCATATACGGCTAGCACATGAACGAGTAAATGAGGGATGAACAATCATACCCTCTGGTTGGCCAGGCCAACGCGGCGGCGGCGGCAGCCTCGGCGTCCTCTGTGGCCTTCTTCTTGGCGGCGGCGGCCATGTGGTCTATGCAGGGGAAGTAGTCGAAGCATAGGAGGACGGATCGGGAGCAGTCGCACTGAAACGCTCCCAAAAACCTTATTGTCGTTCGCCCGGACATGATCTTGAACGAAATGGTTACGGAGGCACCTGCTCTCCCAACCAACCGTGCATGCGGTCGTCAGGATGGGATCGTCGGAAGCAACACACTGAGAGGAACAGTACATGTCGGCTAGGGTTTTGTAAGGAGGGAGTGAGTGAGCTAAGTTTCACTCCAGAGGCCAATGCCTCCTTATATAAGCCATCAAGTAGGGAGTCGTGGTCCTGGGCTTAGGCCAACGACCAAGTCGACGCACCCCATGGAAGGGAGTCGTCGTTCCCGGAGAAGGGTCACACCCCCGGGAAGGGAGACGATGTATTCCGGGAACGCAAACTGCCCACGGTCAAACGTCTCGGCCAGTGGCGCATTTGTTAGTGACTCGTTAATTAATCTCGGATTAATTAACCATTCTCGACCGGCAAAAATAAGGCTCGGCTTAGCTCATTCCCGCAGCGTGCGCGCATCGTGACAAGGCATGGCGTGGCAGGCGGAGGAGGAGGGGGAGGAGCGCACGTGTACCACTCCTCTTCCCAAGCTCCCAATGACAAGTGGTAGAGCAACCCTTATAAAGGGGTCTCAGCTCTCCTCAACTAACAAGGTGGAACTAAACTTTCCACCATCTACCATACACCTACATGGGCCTCAAGATTAACCAAGAAGCATTGTTCATATGGGCCCAAGGCCCATCTATGATTCAACACAAAGCCCCTCGGCTTATAGAGATGTCATGGGTATCTAGGATTACACATAGGTCTGTTACATCTGAAGATAAATATTCCGAAGATTGCATTCCTCCCTTGGACTATGCGCCAAGTCTTCAGAGGATTCCATATTGATTACTCCATGGGGCCTGACGAATGTAACCCACTAGTTGGCTATTTGGGGGTCCTCGACCCAGCCCATGTCTAGGAGCCAACGTGGTTAGCAGGGGGGGGGGGGCCCCCCCCCACCACCACATCCAGGACACCATCATGTGCACCACCCTATCAGGACTGCTGTTGGTTTTCTATACTGTCATCATCAAGACGCCTTTGGGCGCTTGGTGGAGTTCCACAGTGGCGAGGTGTTGAGCTGCTGTCAGAGGGTTTACGCCACACTAGGTGTCTCCCCGTCGTCATCACTGTCCAGCGTCTGTCCTCTTCGTCATCCTTACCGTGGGCTTCTCCCCCGACCTTGGCTGGTTGTGTAATGTGTGTGAGGGGCAGTGGGCAAAGGAGGAAGTGGTGACCCGCTACAGCCGGATCCATGGCCACCGTGTCGCCCTCGCCTGGAGGTTAGCATCATTTGATAAACCCACTACAAAAGTAGTGACACAACAACCACCACAACGAAGTAGAAGCAGCCCAGCTCTATTTTTTCAGTGTTCATCCGGTTTGTCTGGTGTTTACACTCAGCAAAGCCTTCTCTTTTTTGTGTGCATGCACTCGGCAAACCATTTGCGCTGGGTGGAAATAGCGCCATCCACTCTTTTCTATTTGGTCACTTTTTTTACCATATAGCGGGTTTTGACACTCGACAAAGGGTTTGTTGAGTACCCTTTGTCGTGTGTGACACTCGGCAAAGCCTTTGCCAAGTTTTTTTTGGCCTTCATCTAGTACTCAGGGTACTCGACAAACAATCAGATCCCAATAGTGAATACTCACCCTCAGGCCTCAGCCAACAGCAAGGAGAGGCACCAGCATTCCAAAAGACGAGGAAGGCAACAACATAAAACAAAACCAAGTCACCAGCAACCAACTAGCCAATCAGGTAGAATTTACATAGAGCGGCCTTCCAACAGGGGCCCATTAATTGGACATAAACAGGTAGAGTTGAGACATACATTAACATATGACAAGAAGTTCCGTTTGAAGGGTTGTGAGCCCGGAGTTCCGCTGCGCGAGAACCAGTCTGATCCCGCGAGGACCTCCAAAGCCAAACAACCGTTGAACATTGTGTACAATCTTCAAAGATGCATACACCCCATCATGCCAGGGGTCACTCTACCTATGCTCTTGCTTCAGTTACTGCCACTTTACTTAGGACTGTAGGCCTTGATTTGCTGCTCCAGCTGCATCGAAAGAAGAATGATAGAACAATGATTAAGAAAAGTCCAAGGGGCATAATGGTGTTCGGGTTAAATGGTTTCATAAATAATCCATATTGCAAGGTGGTCGATATCTTTTTCCGGTACTTCGCAAAGCCTAAGTTTAAGCTGGGAAGGAAAGAAATTCCACTTCTTTCTCTAGAGCTATCCCATACATCTAGCAAGTGTAGATGATAAAACATAAAAGACATTTCAGAGACCTCAGAAACCAAACAGTATATCTAGATAAGTTTCAACACCAACAGGAATGAGAACAAGATTACTCTTTTTATCTTAAAAACGAGCAATCTACATAATATAGTAGTGTGAAGTTGTAGGTCAAAAGCAAAGATAGGCACATAAGGTGCTTACATGCATCATGGTCTGGAACTTGTTGCGCACATCATAGAACTCATTCCTCATAAGAGTCAGCACAAAGAGGCATCTGAAATAATGAAAACATACCACACTCTTAAATTTTGGAGAGACTAAGAAAACTGAACTAAAATTGTTCGAAAACTGTAACCATCTATTTGAAAGAAAGAAAGAAAAACTCAATCCATCTTAGAATCTAGTTGTCCTATAAAGAGAAGTCTAGAGTCAACAAGTTAATATGCAATCATTAAAGATTGGCTTATTCAGATAATGAACCAAATTCTACGAATCATGTGTTATATGAAGTGAACAAGAAGGTTAGTTCTTAAGAATATTTGATTGGTATGAGATTAATATAGTGCTTAAAAGACAAAATCAGCCGGCAGGTTTTACATACAGAATTTGAATAATAATGTGAGTGTAGAGCAATTATTGTGTAACATATCTTCTATATCTAAATAGTTAGCCATCACTAATATATTTCCCTCAACATGCAAGCATGTCACCACGCCATGTAACATGCATGGAGAAAAGGTCCAGCTCAACATGCAACCATACATAGAAAAATTCCCACCTCAACATGCAAATACACAAGAGAATTTCCATCATGTTATGCTATTGAGAATTAATTAAAAAATACAAATATGCAATGATCAATCATAACAAATTATATGTATTTTCAGTTTTAGTTCCCATATTACCACTCCAAATATTCACGCTCTATACAACCAACATCATCACTAACATATTGCAAATCATTCGGCAACAACGTGTGGAGTATCATCTAGTATAAATACGAATTGAGTACTGACCCTTTGGATTTTGCCTCGTAGAACCGACGGAAGTACGTGCAGGAGACGCTCAGTTTCTTAGCACCAATGCTGATACATGCCAAAGTGAGCAAGATCAGGAAACTAGAAAAAAGAAATCTCAAACTTAATGCCATGGCATGTTGATACAAATAAGCATACTTGCGATGATGTCATAATAATATTCTTGAGGAGCCATTTCCTATCATCGATTGTTCTATAAACCATAAATAAAAACACTAATGGTGTTACATGCAATAGCAGATCAGTAGTTCCAGAAATGTATACGAAACGACAAAGTACTCGTAGCCGATCCATAGCATTGGCATGAAAACGAACACACTCTGTTGCATGAAACACAACTAAGAATTTCTCAAACTTTGTTAGCTGAATACCGATTCAATAGTACCAGAAATGTTGGCAAGACGACAAAGTTTTCCTCTTTTTTCTTTTTGAAATTGACAAAGTTTTCCTTATTGAGCTATAGTGTTGCCATTGGCAGGGATACCGACAATTCTGTTACACAAAACACAACTAAACTCAGGTAAGTACTTATGTGTATATGACAACCGCAATCGATACCGCACCAATGACACAGAATAGAAATTGCAAACCAGAAAAAGTACCATTGACATTACACAGAATAGCAGATCATTAAAACCAGGAACGCTCGCAAGACGACAAAGTATTCCTCGCCGAGCCATAACATATATTGCCCATGGCATGGATACCGTACTTGCGTTACACAAAACAGAACTAAACTCAGCTCTTCTACTTATGCATATACGACAACAGCAAACAGCAGCACGCCGACACATCCGAACAGAACGCAGACAGACCAAAAAAAGAAAAAGAAAAAAGCTACCATATTCCTCACCGAGCTATAACATTCCCACTGGCATGAATATCAGTGCATCCGTGACTCGAAAGGCATGAATACCGGTATTTTCGTTACTCGAAACACAACTAATTAATCTAGATCGTATCTTCTAATTATGGGCTCCAGTGGCGGAGACAGGGGGTGCGAGCCACGGCCCTGGCCCCCCCTAACATCACTGATTTAGGCCTAGTATGAATAGTAACAGTGATTCTTTTTCTGCTAAAATGGTGTTTTTTGATGGATTAGCCCACCCCAACAAGCTTTAACAATAGTCGGCCCCCCTTGTCCGATTTTTCTGGCTCCGCCACTGATCGGCATGCCCATGACAAACACATCTGAATCGCATGACATCTCGGTGCAGCTAGCGGAGCAACGAGCAGAGAGTGAGAGTTAAAAATGGGCGGCGGTGATATATGGAAAAGAAAGGGGCCGTTTTCTATCATCAATCATCAATAACCTGATGCAGCTCCCCTTGAGCTGACGCACCAGGGCGTCCGCCTTGTCGACGTCCAGCACGGGCTGCTTCCTGCGAAGTAATCACAAAGCAGACGAGATCAGTCGGTAGCCGAGACGAGATAACGAAAGAGACATAAGTGGTGCGGGTACGGACATGAGGGTGGCGAGTTCGCCGAGGATCCTGTCGGCGTCGCGGATGAAGATGCTGACGGCCTCGGCGACGAACCCCGGGGGCGCGCTGCCGTCCTCCTCCATCGCCCGCAGCTGTTTGAACTGCTCGTCCAGCGTGCCCTAGAACAGATCGACCATCGATCACGCCGAAGGCAAAAAAGGTCAAGCCACTGATCCTCACTCAGCGACTGGCTATAGCTAGATGGGAGTGGGAGTGGGAGGGGAGGGACTCACCGAGGCGTACATGACGGCCAGAAGTGTGTTGAGCTTTGCCCGGAGCGAGACGAGCGGCATGGCGAGGCGAGGAGGTCCGGCGATCCGGGGGCCGGGGCGGAGCACGTCCGGAGAGGCAAGGGAACACGAGGAGAGATGAGGATGAGTGTTAGGGGGAGATGGATGGAGCCCTCTTAGTCTTAGTAGTACATGGTTGGGCTCACGAGGTTGTCTCACGGCAGGCACGGCGTCGTTTGGCAGCGAGTGGTGGGTTTACTCTACCGCCTCGTCCGGGCGTGGCGCCATTGATGAGCTCGGAGACGGCGTGCGCCGCATGCATGCATGCAGCTGGATCGATGGCGTCTTTCTAAAAGAAAACAAAACCGCAAGGTTCTCTGTGTGTCTGTCCACGTGTTCACCGCCAACGAGTTGAGTGGTGGCTTACTCGGAGATTGTCTGATCGTATGGGCTCCTCTATCCGCTCTGGCAACGAACAGGTGATCAACCATGCCCCACAACGAACTAGAAATGAACTCTGGTGTCTAACGATAGTGGGGTGCCGGTTGTATGATATCTCCCCCTCTCCCCTGGCAGCACAAGGGTTTGTTCTCCGGCGAGCTACCAGCGAGCGACGGTTCACCCCTGCAGAGGCGCGGCAACGTTCTAACGGTGGCGGAGGCCGGGCGGCCAGCAGCACACAACACAGTGATAACAGCCAGTAGCAGCAGCAACAACAGTTCCGATGCAGCTTCAGAGAAACGGCAAGCCTTCCCCCTCGCGCAAAGGGGAAACGGCGCCAGCATTTCGAAAGACATTAAAGAGACCCCAACAACATACAACAAAACCAAAGTCACAAGTAAGAATTTACACGCAGCCTGAGGGCGGGCATGACACAAACAGGCATAGCGTTGACACGTACATTGACGCAGGACAAGCAAGTCCCGTTTCAAGGGGTCGCGAGCCCGGAATTTCGCCGCGGGAATCGGTCCGGTTCCGCACACACGCCCTCCAAACTCCCAGACACTCATTACACTGCCTACAAGCATAAGAGATACATACACACGGCCCCCCATCATGTCAGGGGTCACATGGAGCTAAGCTCCTTTTGCTTCAGTTACTGCTACTGGGGGGGGGGGGGGGGGGGGGGGGGGGGGGGGGGGGGGTCTACTTTGGGCTGCAGGCCTCGATCTGCTGCTCCAGCTGCATCAAAACAAAAATCATACATCAATGATCAAGACAATACTTCCTCTGATCCAAAATAAGTGTCGTGGTTTTAGTTCAAATTTGAACTAAAATCAGGACACTTTTTTTGGATCGGAGGGAGTACCAATCTGTAGATTATGATACTAGTGAGAAGTTGAAAGCCAAAGGACAACATAGGCACATAAGGAGCTACCTGCATCATGGTGTGAAACTTGTTGCGCACATCACAGAACTCACTCCTAACAAGAGCCAACGCCATGAGGCACCTGAAATAATGCGAACACACCACATCGTCAAATTCTGGAGACGTTAAGAGAGGTAGAGAACTGAACACAAATGGATCAGAAATTGTAACCCCCTGTTTGGTAAGAAAAAAAAAACTCAAGCCATCTCAGAATTTAGTCATGCTACAAACAGAAGTCTAGAAACAACAAGTTAGAAGAGAATCGCCAAAGAGGCGTATTCAGATAATGAACCAAGTTCCACCAATCAGATGATTGCAGATGAAGTGAACAGGCAGGTCCGTTCTTAATAATATTTATTGGTATGAGCTAAATATAGTGCCATACAAGGGGGGGGGGGGGGGGGGGGGGGGGGGGGGGGGGGGGGGGGGGGGGGGGGGGGGGGGGGGGGGGGGGGGGGGGGGGGGGGGGGGGGGGGGGGGGGGGGGGGGGGGGGGGGGGGGGGGGGGGGGGGGGGGGGGGGGGGGGGGGGGGGGGGGGGGGGGGGGGGGGGGAGACAAAATAAGCTGGCAGGTTTACATAAAAAATTTGAACAACACAGAGTGGAGAATAATTACTGTGCAGCATATATAATGAAGTACTGAGTACTGACCCTTCTTTGCTTTTTGCCTCATAGAACTGGCGGAAGTGCATGCAGGCGAGCTTCACTTTCTGAGCACCAACACTGAAAAATGCAGAACAAGCGCCGATCAGGAAATTAGAAGTTTCTAAAATTATTTAACTCTGTGCATGATGATAATTGATACACATAAGCAATGCCAAAAAAATATGCTCAGAGCCTCGGAAGCAAGTCAACAAATAAATGTTGACAAAACAATAAAGTTTTCCTTCACAGGCCATAAACCATTGGCAGGAAAACTGACAATTTCATTACTAAACTTGACTCTTCTACATATGGATATAGGGCAGGGCAAACGATGTGAACCACGTTCCGATGGCATAGACACCCACCACCAACCAGTGGCGGAGGTAGGAACTCCAAAAAATGAGGTTGAGGGGGGTGCGGCTAAAAGAAAAAGGCAAAAAATACTGTTCACTGTAATTATATAAGCAGGGGGGGGGGGGGGGGGGGGGGGGGGGGGGGGGGGGGGGGGGGGGGGGGGGGGGGGGGGGGGGGGGGGGGGGGGGGGGGGGGGGGGGGGGGGGGGGGGGGGGGGGGGGGGGGGGGGGGGGGGGGGGGGGGGGGGGGGGGGGGGGGGGGGGGGGGGGGGGGGGGGGGGGGGGGGGGGGGGGGGGGGGGGGGGGGGGGGGGGGGGGGGGGGGGGGGGGGGGGGGGGGGGGGGGGGGGGGGGGGGGGGGGGGGGGGGGGGGGGGGGGGGGGGGGGGGGGGGGGGGGGGGGGGGGGGGGGGGGGGGGGGGGGGGGGGGGGGGGGGGGGGGGGGGGGGGGGGGGGGGGGGGGGGGGGGGGGGGGGGGGGGGGGGGGGGGGGGGGGGGGGGGGGGGGGGGGGGGGGGGGGGGGGGGGGGGGGGGGGGGGGGGGGGGGGGGGGGGGGGGGGGGGGGGGGGGGGGGGGGGGGGGGGGGGGGGGGGGGGGGGGGGGGGGGGGGGGGGGGGGGGGGGGGGGGGGGGGGGGGGGGGGGGGGGGGGGGGGGGGGGGGGGGGGGGGGGGGGGGGGGGGGGGGGGGGGGGGGGGGGGGGGGGGGGGGGGGGGGGGGGGGGGGGGGGGGGGGGGGGGGGGGGGGGGGGGGGGGGGGGGGGGGGGGGGGGGGGGGGGGGGGGGGGGGGGGGGGGGGGGGGGGGGGGGGGGGGGGGGGGGGGGGGGGGGGGGGGGGGGGGGGGGGGGGGGGGGGGGGGGGGGGGGGGGGGGGGGGGGGGGGGGGGGGGGGGGGGGGGGGGGGGGGGGGGGGGGGGGGGGGGGGGGGGGGGGGGGGGGGGGGGGGGGGGGGGGGGGGGGGGGGGGGGGGGGGGGGGGGGGGGGGGGGGGGGGGGGGGGGGGGGGGGGGGGGGGGGGGGGGGGGGGGGGGGGGGGGGGGGGGGGGGGGGGGGGGGGGGGGGGGGGGGGGGGGGGGGGGGGGGGGGGGGGGGGGGGGGGGGGGGGGGGGGGGGGGGGGGGGGGGGGGGGGGGGGGGGGGGGGGGGGGGGGGGGGGGGGGGGGGGGGGGGGGGGGGGGGGGGGGGGGGGGGGGGGGGGGGGGGGGGGGGGGGGGGGGGGGGGGGGGGGGGGGGGGGGGGGGGGGGGGGGGGGGGGGGGGGGGGGGGGGGGGGGGGGGGGGGGGGGGGGGGGGGGGGGGGGGGGGGGGGGGGGGGGGGGGGGGGGGGGGGGGGGGGGGGGGGGGGGGGGGGGGGGGGGGGGGGGGGGGGGGGGGGGGGGGGGGGGGGGGGGGGGGGGGGGGGGGGGGGGGGGGGGGGGGGGGGGGGGGGGGGGGGGGGGGGGGGGGGGGGGGGGGGGGGGGGGGGGGGGGGGGGGGGGGGGGGGGGGGGGGGGGGGGGGGGGGGGGGGGGGGGGGGGGGGGGGGGGGGGGGGGGGGGGGGGGGGGGGGGGGGGGGGGGGGGGGGGGGGGGGGGGGGGGGGGGGGGGGGGGGGGGGGG
The DNA here is from genome assembly GCA_036873465.1 of Thinopyrum obtusiflorum. Lineage (NCBI taxonomy): Eukaryota > Viridiplantae > Streptophyta > Magnoliopsida > Poales > Poaceae > Thinopyrum > Thinopyrum obtusiflorum. Next base: position 39,978 of record JAAAWM010010968.1, on the reverse strand, counting down.
GGGGGGGGGGGGGGGGGGGGGGGGGGGGGGGGGGGGGGGGGGGGGGGGGGGGGGGGGGGGGGGGGGGGGGGGGGGGGGGGGGGGGGGGGGGGGGGGGGGGGGGGGGGGGGGGGGGGGGGGGGGGGGGGGGGGGGGGGGGGGGGGGGGGGGGGGGGGGGGGGGGGGGGGGGGGGGGGGGGGGGGGGGGGGGGGGGGGGGGGGGGGGGGGGGGGGGGGGGGGGGGGGGGGGGGGGGGGGGGGGGGGGGGGGGGGGGGGGGGGGGGGGGGGGGGGGGGGGGGGGGGGGGGGGGGGGGGGGGGGGGGGGGGGGGGGGGGGGGGGGGGGGGGGGGGGGGGGGGGGGGGGGGGGGGGGGGGGGGGGGGGGGGGGGGGGGGGGGGGGGGGGGGGGGGGGGGGGGGGGGGGGGGGGGGGGGGGGGGGGGGGGGGGGGGGGGGGGGGGGGGGGGGGGGGGGGGGGGGGGGGGGGGGGGGGGGGGGGGGGGGGGGGGGGGGGGGGGGGGGGGGGGGGGGGGGGGGGGGGGGGGGGGGGGGGGGGGGGGGGGGGGGGGGGGGGGGGGGGGGGGGGGGGGGGGGGGGGGGGGGGGGGGGGGGGGGGGGGGGGGGGGGGGGGGGGGGGGGGGGGGGGGGGGGGGGGGGGGGGGGGGGGGGGGGGGGGGGGGGGGGGGGGGGGGGGGGGGGGGGGGGGGGGGGGGGGGGGGGGGGGGGGGGGGGGGGGGGGGGGGGGGGGGGGGGGGGGGGGGGGGGGGGGGGGGGGGGGGGGGGGGGGGGGGGGGGGGGGGGGGGGGGGGGGGGGGGGGGGGGGGGGGGGGGGGGGGGGGGGGGGGGGGGGGGGGGGGGGGGGGGGGGGGGGGGGGGGGGGGGGGGGGGGGGGGGGGGGGGGGGGGGGGGGGGGGGGGGGGGGGGGGGGGGGGGGGGGGGGGGGGGGGGGGGGGGGGGGGGGGGGGGGGGGGGGGGGGGGGGGGGGGGGGGGGGGGGGGGGGGGGGGGGGGGGGGGGGGGGGGGGGGGGGGGGGGGGGGGGGGGGGGGGGGGGGGGGGGGGGGGGGGGGGGGGGGACGGCGGCTAGATGGGGAGGGAGGGGGAAGGGGGCTCACCGTGGCGAACATGTTGGCGAGGAGGGCGTTGAGCTGCGCCCTGAGCGCGGCGGCCGCCATGGCGAGGCGAGGGGGCTCCGGGAGTCCGGCGATCCGGGGGAGGCGCGGGCGGAGCACGCGCGCGGCGGTGGACGCGGGCGGAATTCGCGGCGGCGGCGGCGGCGGAGTGGACGGGGACAGGAGTGGGGAGAAGTAGGGGGGGATGGATATGGACGGGACCCCCCTATAAACTCGCGTTGATTGTAAGCTGTGCCGGCCGGCCAATCCTTTTGATTTTCCAGTTTTGGAAAAGCTTTTACATTAGGGCTTTTTTTCACCTTGCTTGGTGCCTCTTTTCCCCTTTCGGAAATTTTTTAGAATCTTTCTTTGGGGTCATGGAGGATAAATGATGTTCTCCTCATTCTTTAAAAAAGATGAGGGGGTAGGGGGTGGGGGTGCTTTTTTCGACAAATGACAATGTGTTAATATCGAGATGATATCAGGTACACTCGGCGTCTATAGCAACGCAATATCAAGACATAGTCGAGACATCGAGGAATGCATACAACCAACGGCTTGTAACAGACGAGTAGCAAGGGGGGGGGGGGGGGGGGGGGGGGGGGGGGGGGGGGGGGGGGGGGGGGGGGGGGGGGGGGGGGGGGGGGGGGGGGGGGGGGGGGGGGGGGGGGGGGGGGGGGGGGGGGGGGGGGGGGGGGGGGGGGGGGGGGGGGGGGGGGGGGGGGGGGGGGGGGGGGGGGGGGGGGGGGGGGGGGGGGGGGGGGGGGGGGGGGGGGGGGGGGGGGGGGGGGGGGGGGGGGGGGGGGGGGGGGGGGGGGGGGGGGGGGGGGGGGGGGGGGGGGGGGGGGGGGGGGGGGGGGGGGGGGGGGGGGGGGGGGGGGGGGGGGGGGGGGGGGGGGGGGGGGGGGGGGGGGGGGGGGGGGGGGGGGGGGGGGGGGGGGGGGGGGGGGGGGGGGGGGGGGGGGGGGGGGGGGGGGGGGGGGGGGGGGGGGGGGGGGGGGGGGGATGTAGAAATAAAAGCAAGCAAGGGGAGTAATCGATGGAATTTGTGGTCGAGCAGGAGGGCGGGCAAGGAAGGGGGAGAGTGCACTGGTGAAGAGGGGAGACAAGACAAAGTGGAGTGACGGGGGTGGGGAAGAAGGAGAAGTGGTTGCATGGTAAGATTAACCTTGCGTGGTAAAGGGAAAGAAGCTCGACAGTAGCCAGACGGGTCATAACATCGGGTTGTGGTCTAGATGGAGGGATGGGTGGTCGTGACGATGACAACATGCCTCGCCCAACTATCAGTGCAATGCAGGAAAGAAACAGGTCGATGAATCGATGGAGTTGGTGGCCAAGGGAGGGGGGGTGAGAGTGGGGCAGAGGCCATTGGCGAAGACAGGAGGTGACACTAAGTGAAGTGACGGAGTGAGTCCTTAAAAATTTGAAAAGGTAGACATTTCGCACTTGAAAAGGTGGCAGTTCGAACCAAGGTAAGTGATAGAGGGAGGGGGGAGGGGGGTTGCAAAGTGAGAAAAACCCAAAAATATATATTTATTTTGTACTTGCCATGTCATATGCGAAATTGACAATATATTAAACGCAAGGCTATGCCCATATTTCAAAGGACATAATATTTGAACTTCAAATATTCAAAAGGGTGTAATATTCGATAATACATTTTAGTATGAAAAACTCTTTAAATAAAGTTTACTTAGGTCTGTCCTCCATTCCATAATGTCTGAATTTCTAGGGGTTTGTCAAACGTAAAATTGTTTGACTTAGCACAAACCTAGAACTTCATTTTTTTTTAAACGGATGAAGTGCCATTGGCATACACAAAACCTTTTCAGATTCACCACCCGAAAACTTATAACTAGAATAGCTTTTTTTTCATTCATGACAGGTACCTTGAAAACACCATGTTTGCTTTTACACATCTTTAGATATATTTTTAAGGAAGAAACAACAATGGTCAAATTTCATACTCTCATGTTCTCCCTCCGTTCCTAAATATAAGTCTTTTTAGAGATTTCAATATGAACTACATACGGAGAAAAATGAGTGAATCTACACTCTAAAATATGTCTATATACATCCGTATGTAGTCTGTATTGAAAAAGACATTTTTATAAACGGAGGGAGTAGTATTTAGACACTGTCTTTGCTGTCCAGATCCTCATATATTCCCAAACAGAGGAGCAACTAATAAACAATTTGCACGCCAAGCATCACCATCAACACGATGATTCCATGAGAATTTTATACTACTACAATTAAAATACAATATCATGCCATGATCAGATCGGTCTCCAAGGCCGGGATATGCTCCCTGCTGGCCAGGGAGATCTGTCCACCACCACCACATTCGCCGGTGCTTTCGGTGGAGCACATGATCCTCCTTGTCTCTCTATCTATCTGTCTCCATGGGGGGGGGGGGGAATCGAGGATCGAGACTCGATCCCCGGCCACGTGAAAATCACTAGGCTCTGTACTCATCGCCGCAGTCGCCGATGACCTCCATCAGGTTCCGGCCCCGCTGCGACGCCTCGGTGATGCTGCCCATGTCCTCCTCGTCCAGCAGCAGCGACAGGATGGCGTTGGTGTCCCTGATGTGCTCCGAGAGACCCAGCCTCACGCCCACCATCGACCCCGCCACCGATGTCTGTCCCCAAGAACAACCACAGTGTCAGGAGTCATGAGTTATGGCGAATACCATGAGCAAACAGAGTAAGATGAAGATATTACTTCTCCAGAGGGAGAAAAAAAATGGAGATATGGAGGGGGGGGGGGGGGGGGGGGGGGGGGGGGGGGGGGGGGGGGGGGGGGGGGGGGGGGGGGGGGGGGGGGGGGGGGGGGGGGGGGGGGGGGGGGGGGGGGGGGGGGGGGGGGGGGGGGGGGGGGGGGGGGGGGGGGGGGGGGGGGGGGGGGGGGGGGGGGGGGGGGGGGGGGGGGGGGGGGGGGGGGGGGGGGGGGGGGGGGGGGGGGGGGGGGGGGGGGGGGGGGGGGGGGGGGGGGGGGGGGGGGGGGGGGGGGGGGGGGGGGGGGGGGGGGGGGGGGGGGGGGGGGGGGGGGGGGGGGGGGGGGGGGGGGGGGGGGGGGGGGGGGCCATCACCGTGCCATACCTGCATCCAGGAACAATCTTCCGAACTTCAAACTAGGTTCTACTGAAGAAAAGAAGAAAAAGGGATGGAGGGGAGGGGGCAGACGTGATAAGCTTGACGCCGGTAAGCTCGCAAAGCTCTGCCATCTTTTTCTGCGGGCGCATATCCACAATAGAATGTTGAACCTGGCAATTTTACGTCATTTCTCGTTATTTTATCTGAGGACCTTATGATCATGAACACTAATAAGGGAAAATACACCATACATTGGTGTTACATAGAACAGCAGATCATTAACACCAGAGCTGTTTGCAAACCGACAAAAGTTTTCCTCGCTGGCCCATAAAATTGCCATTGGCAGGAGTACACAGTTCCATTGCATGAAACACAGCTAAACTCAGCTCTCCTACTTATAGCTATACGACAGCGGCAAACGACAGAAACCGCATGCCCATGACGTACACACACTGCACCAACATATCCGAATAGAACAAAATCAATGCCGTCGACAGACCAGAAAAACCACCACTGCGTTACGCGGAACAGCAGATGATCAACACCAGAAATGCTCGCAAAACAACAGATATTTCGTCGCCAAGCCAGGATATCGCCATTGGCAGCAATACCGACAAATCCTTTGCACTAACTACGATTAAACTAAGCTCTTCTACTTATGGCTACACGACAGCGCAAACGACACAGCAGCACGCCCCACTCCACCGACACGCCTGACCTGAATAGAAACAACATCGCAAATTCCATTACAGGGAACACAACTAAACTCAGACCTTCTACTTATGGCTATACGACAGCCGCAAACAACACAAGCAGCATGCCACTGGCAGCAATAGCAACAAATCCTTTGTACCAATTGCGACTAAACTCAGCTCTTCTATTTATGGCTACACGACAGCGCAAACGACACAGCGGCATGCACCGGCAAATCCTTTGTACCAATTGCGACTAAACTCAGCTCTTCTATTTATGGCTACACGACAGCACAAACGACACAGCGGCATGCACCGACACACCTGAATAGAAATAACATCGCAAATTCCGTTACAGGGAACACAACTAAACTCAGATCCTCTACATATAGCTATACGACAGCCGGAAACGACAAAAGCAGCATGCCCGTGACGCACACACTGCACCGACACACCCGAATAGAAACAACGCCAATGCAGTGGACAAACAAGAAAGGCAGCCATTGGCGTTGCACAGAATACCAGACCATTATTACCGGAAAACGTTCGCAAAACAACAGATATATCCTCGCTGAGCCAGGATATTGCCGTTGGCGGCAATACCGACAATTCCGTTGCGCGACGAAATAAACTAAACTCGGCCCCTCTAATTACGGGGGGGGGGGGGGGGGGGGGGGGGGGGGGGGGGGGGGGGGGGGGGGGGGGGGGGGGGGGGGGGGGGGGGGGGGGGGGGGGGGGGGGGGGGGGGGGGGGGGGGGGGGGGGGGGGGGGGGGGGGGGGGGGGGGGGGGGGGGGGGGGGGGGGGGGGGGGGGGGGGGGGGGGGGGGGGGGGGGGGGGGGGGGGGGGGGGGGGGGGGGGGGGGGGGGGGGGGGGGGGGGGGGGGGGGGGGGGGGGGGGGGGGGGGGGGGGGGGGGGGGGGGGGGGGGGGGGGGGGGGGGGGGGGGGGGGGGGGGGGGGGGGGGGGGGGGGGGGGGGGGGGGGGGGGGGGGGGGGGGGGGGGGGGGGGGGGGGGGGGGGGGGGGGGGGGGGGGGGGGGGGGGGGGGGGGGGGGGGGGGGGGGGGGGGGGGGGGGGGGGGGGGGGGGGGGGGGGGGGGGGGGGGGGGGGGGGGGGGGGGGGGGGGGGGGGGGGGGGGGGGGGGGGGGGGGGGGGGGGGGGGGGGGGGGGGGGGGGGGGGGGGGGGGGGGGGGGGGGGACGGCGGCTAGATGGGGAGGGAGGGGGAAGGGGGCTCACCGTGGCGAACATGTTGGCGAGGAGGGCGTTGAGCTGCGCCCTGAGCGCGGCGGCCGCCATGGCGAGGCGAGGGGGCTCCGGGAGTCCGGCGATCCGGGGGAGGCGCGGGCGGAGCACGCGCGCGGCGGTGGACGCGGGCGGAATTCGCGGCGGCGGCGGCGGCGGAGTGGACGGGGACAGGAGTGGGGAGAAGTAGGGGGGGATGGATATGGACGGGACCCCCCTATAAACTCGCGTTGATTGTAAGCTGTGCCGGCCGGCCAATCCTTTTGATTTTCCAGTTTTGGAAAAGCTTTTACATTAGGGCTTTTTTTCACCTTGCTTGGTGCCTCTTTTCCCCTTTCGGAAATTTTTTAGAATCTTTCTTTGGGGTCATGGAGGATAAATGATGTTCTCCTCATTCTTTAAAAAAGATGAGGGGGTAGGGGGTGGGGGTGCTTTTTTCGACAAATGACAATGTGTTAATATCGAGATGATATCAGGTACACTCGGCGTCTATAGCAACGCAATATCAAGACATAGTCGAGACATCGAGGAATGCATACAACCAACGGCTTGTAACAGACGAGTAGCAAGGGGGGGGGGGGGGGGGGGGGGGGGGGGGGGGGGGGGGGGGGGGGGGGGGGGGGGGGGGGGGGGGGGGGGGGGGGGGGGGGGGGGGGGGGGGGGGGGGGGGGGGGGGGGGGGGGGGGGGGGGGGGGGGGGGGGGGGGGGGGGGGGGGGGGGGGGGGGGGGGGGGGGGGGGGGGGGGGGGGGGGGGGGGGGGGGGGGGGGGGGGGGGGGGGGGGGGGGGGGGGGGGGGGGGGGGGGGGGGGGGGGGGGGGGGGGGGGGGGGGGGGGGGGGGGGGGGGGGGGGGGGGGGGGGGGGGGGGGGGGGGGGGGGGGGGGGGGGGGGGGGGGGGGGGGGGGGGGGGGGGGGGGGGGGGGGGGGGGGGGGGGGGGGGGGGGGGGGGGGGGGGGGGGGGGGGGGGGGGGGGGGGGGGGGGGGGGGGGGGGGGGGGGGGGGGGATGTAGAAATAAAAGCAAGCAAGGGGAGTAATCGATGGAATTTGTGGTCGAGCGGGAGGGCGGGCAAGGAAGGGGGAGAGTGCATTGGTGAAGAGGGGAGACAAGACAAAGTGGAGTGACGGAGGTGGGGAAGAAGGAGAAGTGGTTGCATGGTAAGATTAACCCTGCGTGGTAAAGGGAAAGAAGCTCAACAGTAGCCAGACGGGTCATAACATCGGGCTGTGGTCTAGATGGAGGGACGGGTGGATCGTGACGATGACAACATGCCTCGCCCAACTATCAGTGCAATGCAGGAAAGAAACAGGTCGATGAATCGATGGAGTTGGTGGCCAATGGGGGGGGGGGGGGGGGGGGGGGGGAGGGGCAGAGGCCATTGGTGAAGACAGGAGGTGACACTAAGTGAAATGACGGAGTGAGGACAAAAAAAGAAGTGGTTGCATGGTTAGCTTAACACACAACAATCACATGAGTCCTTAAAAATTTGAAAGGTAGACATTTCACACTTGAAAAGGTGGCAGTTTAAACCAAGGTAAGTGATAGAGGGAGGGGGGAGGGGGGTTGCAAAGTGAGAAATACCCAAAAAATATATTTATTTTGTACTTGCCATGTCATATGCGAAATTGACAATATATCGAACGCAAGGCTATACCCATATTTCAAAGGACATAATATTTGAACTTCAAATATTCAAAAGGGCGTAATATTCGATAATACATTTTAGTATGAAAAACTCCTCAAATAAAGTTTACTTAGGTCTGTCCTCCATTCCATAATGTCTGAATTTCTAGGGGTTTGTCAAACGTAAAATTGTTTGACTTAGCACAAACCTAGAACTTCATTTTTTTTTAAACGGATGAAGTGCCATTGGCATACACAAAACCTTTTCAGATTCACCACCCGAAAACTTATAACTAGAATAGCTTTTTTTTCATTCATGACAGGTACCTTGAAAACACCATGTTTGCTTTTACACATCTTTAGATATATTTTTAAGGAAGAAACAACAATGGTCAAATTTCATACTCTCATGTTCTCCCTCCGTTCCTAAATATAAGTCTTTTTAGAGATTTCAATATGAACTACATACGGAGAAAAATGAGTGAATCTACACTCTAAAATATGTCTATATACATCCGTATGTAGTCTGTATTGAAAAAGACATTTTTATAAACGGAGGGAGTAGTATTTAGACACTGTCTTTGCTGTCCAGATCCTCATATATTCCCAAACAGAGGAGCAACTAATAAACAATTTGCACGCCAAGCATCACCATCAACACGATGATTCCATGAGAATTTTATACTACTACAATTAAAATACAATATCATGCCATGATCAGATCGGTCTCCAAGGCCGGGATATGCTCCCTGCTGGCCAGGGAGATCTGTCCACCACCACCACATTCGCCGGTGCTTTCGGTGGAGCACATGATCCTCCTTGTCTCTCTATCTATCTGTCTCCATGGGGGGGGGGGGGAATCGAGGATCGAGACTCGATCCCCGGCCACGTGAAAATCACTAGGCTCTGTACTCATCGCCGCAGTCGCCGATGACCTCCATCAGGTTCCGGCCCCGCTGCGACGCCTCGGTGATGCTGCCCATGTCCTCCTCGTCCAGCAGCAGCGACAGGATGGCGTTGGTGTCCCTGATGTGCTCCGAGAGACCCAGCCTCACGCCCACCATCGACCCCGCCACCGATGTCTGTCCCCAAGAACAACCACAGTGTCAGGAGTCATGAGTTATGGCGAATACCATGAGCAAACAGAGTAAGATGAAGATATTACTTCTCCAGAGGGAGAAAAAAAATGGAGATATGGAGGGGGGGGGGGGGGGGGGGGGGGGGGGGGGGGGGGGGGGGGGGGGGGGGGGGGGGGGGGGGGGGGGGGGGGGGGGGGGGGGGGGGGGGGGGGGGGGGGGGGGGGGGGGGGGGGGGGGGGGGGGGGGGGGGGGGGGGGGGGGGGGGGGGGGGGGGGGGGGGGGGGGGGGGGGGGGGGGGGGGGGGGGGGGGGGGGGGGGGGGGGGGGGGGGGGGGGGGGGGGGGGGGGGGGGGGGGGGGGGGGGGGGGGGGGGGGGGGGGGGGGGGGGGGGGGGGGGGGGGGGGGGGGGGGGGGGGGGGGGGGGGGGGGGGGGGGGGGGGGGGGGGGGGGCCATCACCGTGCCATACCTGCATCCAGGAACAATCTTCCGAACTTCAAACTAGATTCTACTGAAGAAAAGAAGAAGAAAAGGGGATGGAGGGGAGGGAGCAGACGTTATGAGCTTCACCCCGGTAAGCTCGCAAAGCTCTGCCATCTTTTTCTGCGGACGCATATCCACAATAGAATGTTGAACCTGGTAATTTTACATCATCTTTCGTTATTTTATCTGAGGACCATATTATCATCGACACTAGTAAGGGAATATACATCATACATGAGATAAGAAACGCAGTGATATATATACCTGATTGCTGACAATTGGTATTCCATTTTCAAGAATTATTTGCAGCCTCTCTGTATCGAAGTTCGTCAGAGCTACAGTCTTTATCTTGCCTTCAGAATTTTCAGAACAAAAAGAGTCATGACGTAAGAACTTATTCACAGTAAAAAATCACATATGTAAGAGACGAGGGCACAAGTGAACTATTATCATCTAGTACAAGTTTAAAATATTACCTTCCTCCTTCAGGTCTGTGATGTGCTTTAGTGCATCTAGATATCCGGGATTTGCATAGTCCCACCTGTTTTGTGATAAAGGGTCAGCAAATATTACCTCCGCCCCCGGGGGGGGGGGGGGGGGGGGGGGGGGGCCTAAACAAAGTACTTGGCACGATACACGATCCTCAGGTTTTGAACAACATGACACTTCTCGTGTTTCAGAATTTCGACAGTGCTGACTAATAAAGTCCTTTAAACTGGTCTCTCATGCAACACATCTAAGAGTAATGACAATGGCACAACTCTATTGCAGTACAGCATGCTTTTGTCTGTGAACGAGCATTCCAGATTTTTTTTCAGAAAGGAAAAAAGTAAAAAAAGAAGATGTCCCGGCTTCCCCCCAATGCCAGCAGGAAGATACCTAGAGGTTTGATGGACGAGCAGAAGAGCGACAGCGAAAAGAAAGCGACATAGACACACAGCGCACAGGGCTCTACGACATCGATCTCCAAAATCGTGGAACAAGGACCAAAGTTTTTACTGAGCACTCGGCCCTCTAGCCTATTAACAAGCATTCCATATGATCAGGATGAACTTATTGTCCAAAATACTTGGCAGGAGATTCCCTACTGACTATCAACAGTGATCCATTTCCAAATGAATTCAATCAAAAGCCTTCCAGTTGCATAGATAGTGAAGATGAAATGTTAATGAAATGGTACTAACACATTACGATACCAAATATCAGCAAGCAACACAAACATACCAATGGAACTGCAGCATGTCCAAGGCAGCGACGTCCATCCTCTTCCGGGACCTGTTGATGTTCTCCTCAACAAAGCTTCTTGTCATCTTAACCGGCGGCGGCACCCACTTCGTAAGCCTGCACAGGCAGCTCAGCAACAGTCAGAGGACAGCAGCAGCAGGGAAATGTGCCACGGCTGCGTCTCGGTGGCGCCAAATCGCTCGCTCACCCCCTGACTTCTTCCAGCATCTCGGGCGGGCGCTCGCGCCGGACTTTGTTGATGAACATGCCGTACAGATCCTCCGCCGGTCCATCTGCCAAGACAACAATCATGTTTTCATACCAAGTTGAAAATATGCTCCAGTCAAGGAAAAAAATAAAGACCATCATCTCATGTATCAACATTTAACGCTTCGACGATCGTTAATTGCAGCTCATAATAGCACAGAAACAGAGCACACTACATACACAGCCTCCTGCTCCAATCAAACCTGTCATGGACCAGAATGCTGATCAGACTACTCTGCCTGACACTGAAACTGTAATTCTCCCTGTTCTTCGGTTCTACTGTGCTCTATCTGCTCCAGCCTAGTTCATGCTATTGTATCCAGGTCAATAACAAAACTCAGTTTCCTGTTTGGAATTGAGCAGCATCAACTTACAATGCATCAATTTTTCAAGAAGCAATCAGACGGCATCGGGCAAGCCCGCTAGCGTTAGATATACTCTAGCAATTTATCCGTGAGAAACGAGGCCCGAGGCGCAGGCACGCGAGGTGTTCGCGCAAATTCCTAAGAGAGACTGCACACGGAGAGATGGGCGGATGGGTGGGGGGCACGGACAGTGGTCGGCCATGTCGAAGGTGGAGAGGCCGGCGTCGGCGTAGGCGAGCATGGCGTCGACGGCGTCGGCGCGGTCGATGCGGCCCCACCCGCCGCTGGTCTGCCACATGCCGTTGAGCACCCGGCAGATGGCCAAGGACGAGTCGGTCCCGCCGCGGCTGCTCGCGAGGGTCGCCGCCCTCGCGCCCGGGGACGCCGACTCCACCGCCGGGCCCACGAACCCCGTGCACCTCGCGGGCCGCATGCGGCGCGGGGGAGGGGGAGGGGGCGGCGCCGCAGGCGCCGGCGAGAGGGTGCGAGGCACCGACGACGACGACATGGCTGTTGCACGAACGGAGCGTGCGCGCGCAAGAGGGAGATAAGGCGCTCTTGGCCCTTGCGGCTTCAGTACAAGTGAGAAAATTAATTAATTTGTGTAAATTTCTTTTTTTTTACAGCAAATTTTGTGTAAATTACTTAGCGACTAACATTTGTCTCAAAAAAAACTTAGTGACTAACATAACATGCAAAGCAAAACCTAGTCGAGAAAAACTAGAATAAATCCGTGTCTTTTTGCCATCGACAAAATCAGGCTTCAGAGTTCCCAAGAAAGCAACAGCGTAATGGTTTTTTCCCAAGAGGGTTATAAATCTATTACTATATGGTAAACTCATCACAAGTACAAAGCAATACAAACATGATTATTACTCTAAAAAAACATGATTATATTTGAGGTTCCTGAACCACCACCGACTCGCCATTCTCGCCGCTTCCCTATCGAAGCCAGGTCTGAACTTGGCGATGACAATCAAAAAGTTTTTGTGCATATGGCCCTAAGGGCCCTTGATTCTGTCTCAAGCACCCGGCGCCAGATCTCGCCGTTGTGTACGCGCGACGAGAAACTCTAGTCATTAAATAGTTTTTCCTCCTAGCAGATTATAATGTAAGTTAAGCACAACGTGACACAAATGAAGCGAACTCTACGCTAAGCCAAAATGAAGAAGCCAACAAAAGGGACGGCCATTTCGGATTTAATTTGCAGAGCATGGGTTTTCCTTTCTCTCTCATCACAAACCGAAAACGGATGGATATTCAGAGACATCAAAACAGTTGGGCACCGCAACTCAAAATCGCGAAGGCAGCACGACGGAACGAGCGGCCGTGAGGCGCGAGCGTGTGCGCACGCGGGACGCGGAAGCGTGATCCAGAGCGTGCGGACTGCGGAGGAGAGGCGATCCCACTCACAGATGTCGGCCATGTCGAAGGTGGCGAGCCCGCCGTCGGCGTAGGCGAGCATGGCGTCCACGGCCGCCGCCGGCGCCGCGCGGCCCCACGACGCGCCGCTCACCTGCCACATCCCGTTCACCACCCGGCACACCTCCAGCGCGTCCCCCGCCTTGCTCCTCACCGTCGCCGTCTTCCCCTTCTCCAGCTCCAGCTCCGGCACGCCCATCGCCGCCGCCACAGTGCACCTCCGCCTCCAGAGCGGCGCCGGCACCAGAGCGGCCACACAAAAGCATCCTCACAAAAAGCTTACGCCAACAAATGTGTATTGAACTGACCGCAAGGGTGCGGGCTTTATTGATTGAAAGCTCAAAGGTGCGGAGAAACTGAAAGAGTATGTGGTATACATCCATCCATCACAATAGCATCGACCAATTGTACTGTGCAGTGAGCTATGTATGCATGCATGTATGTATGTATGGCAAATCTAATGTCCAATGTGACAGACACTTCAGCAGCGCAGCCACATCAGATCTTGCTGGCGAACTGGAGGCCGGCGGCCTTGAGCTCCTCGGGGCTGGCGGCGGGCGGCTGGGCCCTCGCGAGCTTGGCGATAGCAGCGTTCTCGTCCGGCGACCCGCCCTCCAGGAACGCGCCCACGCATTTGCCGTCCTTGACCCAGTACGACCCGAACTTGGGCTTGGCCGAGCCGGGGTCGGCGTCGCCGAACAGGATGGCGTCGCCGACGTTGTCCCCGTAGAACTGCCACGACAGGTCGAAGGACCGCGAGTAGAAGTAGGGCAGGTAGTCGTACTCCGCCACGACAGAGCCCGCCTCTTTCCCCTTGATTGCCTGATGAAGGAAGAGATTCAGTGTTGGTTGCAGTTCAGAGGCCATATGGCGGAAAATGGAAAATGAAATGTGTCCTCACCTTCACGGCCTGCTCCGCGGACTTCCTGGAATGGTCGACATGCTCCACTCTCCTCTCGTCGTTGTAGATCTTCATCGGGAAGGTGGCCACGTCGCCAACGGCATACACTCCAGGGACACTTGTTTCGAAAAAAGCATCAGTCTGCAAGAAGTATTTTAGGTGCATCAGACATTTTGTTGTAACCAAAGCCAAGCGACAATGAAAATGAAAATGGCCCAGGCTGGCAAATGCAGCTGCTGTTCTTGATAAGGGGGCATACATTTGAAGAACCCTTAACCGAAACAAGCACATGACCTTCTGCGGTAGTACAGCGTTAAAGGCCAAACTCAAAGCAAACTAACCTTGATTCCACCTTTCTCCTCGGCAACTTGGCCTTTGAAGAGAGTAGTCAACGGTCTGCCCCCAACACCGACGACAACAATATCAGCTTCGAGCACACTGCCGTCCTTTAGCTTAACTGCGGTCACCTGGCAAGCAGGAAACAAAGTGAAGCAAGTAAGCATATGCACCCGCAATGAGAACAGTATAGCTGAATTCAGATTTGGAAGCTGAACATACATCACCATTGGCGTCAGCATCAAAACCAACAGCAACTGTACCCTTCACGATCTTGACTCCTTTGTTAGTATAGTAACTCTCGTAGAAAGCTGCAATCTCGGCAGTGAAGAGACGAGGCACTACAAGAAATGAAATTATCGTGTTATACAGTTGTTGTCAAAAACAGAAGAACCTTCTAATTATAGTTTGCTTCACATCATAACTGCATGCTAGTGGCATGAGGCCATGAGGCGAAGCTGAATAAGGATTAATGATAGTATGTGAGTCATGGACACTTACTGCACCAAGGTTCAGGGAACACCATAGTCACATCAAGATTGTTCATCTTCAATACTGCGCTTAGTTCAAGGCCAATGTAACCTCCTCCAACAACCACTGCCTTCCCACCCTTCTTTGCTTGGATAGCTGCATACAGCTTGTCCGCGTCGTCAACTTCCCTTAGGTACAGAATGTTGTTAGAATCAGCTCCTTGAGTGCCAAAATCAGAGAGCTTAATGACCTGAAAATCAAGTCAAAGCAGAAGTTTTACATCATAAGTAAAAGCAACAGCAGCTAGTAATTGATAATTCTTTTATAAGGTCCGAGGGCAGCATTTTGTTCCATCGTATACCCTTCATGTATAAAACAAATTGCTGACAGTTCAAAATCAAAATAAGAAGTCAATGACACATACTGACGAGCCAGTAGCAATTAGCAAGATCTCATATGTAAAGGTTGCTCCAGCTGCACTAGTCAGAGTCTTGGAAGCAAGATCAGCTTTGACAATTTCAGTGCTCAGGATAAGCTCGATGCCTGCCAACACATGAATCATGAATATGCTCAGATCCAAAATCATTACATTAAGAACAAACACATGGAATGGATACTCTTGCAGACATATATTGCTTTGTCAACCTAGTCCTCAAAAGGAAAATAGACCCTGGGAAAATCATCTGCTGAATACTAACAAATTTTGAATAGGCCAGAATAGTTTCATTTGAGGATCTCTGTTTCATATGTCACAAAATTATTTTACCACAAGATTGAACAGGAAATAACGTTTCCTGATTAATTCCCTTGAAAAACTAGAAGATTGAGTAGTTACTTAAGCAGTAGGATTATCCACACACGAGGCCAGTGCAGTGAATAAGATATAGCCAAAGGCGATAGTATGACAAGCTAATACCGCCAATTGGCCAGTGCCTGGGCCATACACCCTTACAGCTAAAGAATTGTGCAAGGAAGTAATCACAATTCAGTTTGGATAACTTGTGTAGCATGCAGGTTAAAACGCACACAACCACGAACTGCTAAAAAATACAGGGGACTTGGTCAGAAATACATACCTTTCTCTGAGTACCATTCAGGCAGGAGCCTCTCGCCTCCACTTCCCACGCACACATGGAATCCTGGCAATCTTGCAGGATCTGTTTCATAGACAAAAACACAAAGTGAGTTAGTCTTAGCGAAGTGTATGCTAATCAAAGGCTGTTTACAAAATGGGGTGGATCAGGCATCAAGGGAAAATGGCATGGACTGAAAAACTTACTCTGAGGGAACAGGTATGCCTTGCTGAGGGCAGGTCGCTCGTAAGGAGCCACCTGAAGCAGAAATCATGGTAAGAAATATGTCGTATCATCTGTCAATAGACAAGTAAAACCACAACTAGTTTGCCGTGACTAATAAACTGATAAACATAAGAGTTACTTTTGCACCCTTTTTTTCTAGAAAAAGACAGTAGCCGTCCTTCCATTACATTAGAAGGAACAGATGGTTCGCTTATAGTAGCTAAAAAGGAAATCAATCCAAAAGGGACCAAAACTAGGGCCGGGGCCGCAGCTTGCCTTGTACTATGTATTTTTGCGATGTATATGTGTATGGTACAACCAACTAATGATTTCGCGATGATTCACAGGCAGCAGCATGATGAGCAATAGGCTAATCATGGGTGCTAGTACAGGGAGAAGGTTGGTCAGCCCTGCTAGGAATCTAGTTTCTGCTTGCATACGGCTAACAGTAACCATCATGAGTTCAGTGACAACACCTAACTAACTAGTACTCTTCTAGTACTCTTCTAGTGACCTGGTCAGTTGTCGATCCACCCGGTGAAAAAGAACATACTATGTAGATTAAACATTTATTTATCCATGGCTCAACTGTAATTCAGTGAGCGTACGGCTGCCGGGTGATGGAAACATCTCTCTACTAGTAGAATTGAAATCGTGGAGTCCAAAACATCCATCCAGAAATGTGCAGAGCAGAGAGGGGGTTATGGAGGGAGAATTATACGTACGGCCTCCTTGGAGATGATGGCGAGCTCCCCCGGCTGCACGCCCTGCTTGGCGAACTCCCGCGCCGCGTATCCCTGCGCCAGCGAAATCGTGATGTGAGATCCGGAAAGGCAATCGATCGAACCCCCGAAATGGAGCGGCGGAGGTGCGTACCCCCGAGACGCCGCCGCCGAGGACGATGTACTTGAAGTGCTTCCCGGACGCCATGGCTGGCTGGTGACGACGGCCGGCCGCGCAAACCCTAGCACGTGGGGCGGAGACGGAGAGGATGGGTGGAGCGGAGGTGTGATGGGGGCGACAGATTTAGGGGGGGTGGAGTGGTTGGTTGGTTGTTGAAGAGTGTGGCAGGCCGAGCAGCGCCCCCGTGGACCGTGCGGCGCGACTGACAGGCGGGCCCGGACGCGCGAGGGCCGGCCAATAGGAGGAGCGTTCGGCTGATTGGCGGGCTGGCTGGGCTGACTGGCTCTTCCGGTGCACGTGGGCCGATCCTGGCCGCCCAGGACTCGTGATGGGCGGCGAGGCAACGTCGTCCCGACTGCGCCACAGCAGCACAAGGCACAAGTCCCCTAAAAAAAAAAGCACAAAGCACAAGGAGGCAGAAGAGATGGATCGATCGATGCCGGCCAGAGAAGAACTTTTTTTTAACACTAGAAGGGCCCCGAAGGACCCCAAACTTTTTTATTAAAACTGAGGGGCGGTACAATTTACAAAAAGGTCCAGCAGAAACAGTAAACTAAAACAAAGCCCCTGGCTTTTGCAGAAAGGACCCCGCACTGAAATGATGAAAAGCGATCGGGCCCAAACCAGCTCCTCCTCGGATTGAATCCCACCGGCGCCGGGGACAAACCACTTGGCTCGAGGGGACCGCCATGGCCGCAGAAACTGCCGACCAGAGCCTCCGAGCAGGGACTGAAGCTGCCTCCCTTTTGGCTCGCACGCCGGGAGGAAAGAAAAGGGACGCCCTTCGTCCAGAAGAGTCACCGGCGGGGACGATGAAGTAGGCCATCGACCGCTGCCGTAGCATCCATGGAAGGAATCGAACTTCAGCAGGCGCCATCGCTTCACGTCCAACACCGATGAGTATGAGCTCAACGCCAATCGCCGCTTCAAGGAGATCCACCTTCCCTCCACTTCGTCGCCATCACCTCGATAGCTATCGGGGCAGAGAAGAAGGGGATGCCCCACCTGCAACTCAGGGACCAGGCGAACAAGAAATCCGGCCGACCCATTCATTCCAGCATCCAGCGCACCAGCAGCCGCTGCTACAGCGCAGATCATAAGGAACAAAAGGGGAGGATCCAGATCCATTTTATTGGAACCAAAAACTACACAGCACAACCACCTAAATTACAAAGCGGACACAACCCCTCTCCCTCCCAACTCTGGCCGGCGACCCGGCGGAGGGGAGGAGAGGGGCGGCCGAATTTTACGTCACTAGGATGTACCTCTTCTCGAAGCTACAGTAGAGAGAAGGGGGAGGGAGGAGACGGGAGCCTGACGCTCGCCAGAGAAAAACTACTCACAAATTCAGCCGAGACACCACCCGATCGAAGACTGTGGAAGAACATAGGCCGAGCAGCGCCCCCGTGCGGCGCAACTGACAGGCGGGCCCGGACGCACGAGGGCCGGCCAATAGGAGGAGGGTTTGGCTGATTGGCTGGCTGGCTGGGCTGACTGGCTCCTCCGGTACACGTGGGCCGATCCTGGCCGCCCAGGACTCGTGATGAGCGGCGAGGCAACGTCGTCCCGACTGCGCCACAACAGCACAAGGAGGCAGAAGATGGATCGATGGATGCCGGCCAGAGAAAAACTACTTTTTTTTTGAACACTAGAAGGGCCCCGAAGGACCCATCTCCTTTATTATTAAAACGTAGGGGCGGTACAATTTACAAGAAAGCCCAACAGAAACTGAAAACTACAACAGAGCCCCTGGCTTATGCAGAAAGGACCTCGCACAAGAACAAGAAAACGCGATCGGGTCCCTAACAGCATCTCCTCGGATTGAAGCGCGCCGGCGCCGGGGACGGACCACTTGGTCCGGCGAGGTCGCCGTAGCTGCAGAACCTGCAGGCTACAGCCTCCGAGCAGAGGCTGGAACTGCCTCCCTTTAGGCACACTAGCCGGGAGGAAAGATAGAGGTCGCCCTTCGACCAGAACAGTCACCGGCGGGATGGATGAAGCAGGCCTTCGACCACTGACGTCGCATCCATGGGAGGGATGAAGCTTCAGCAGGCGCCATCGCTCATCGTCCAACACCAGTGAGAATGAGCTCGACACCAATCGCCTTCTTGAAGAAACCCACATATTCTCCACCCCGTCACCATCACCTCGAAGGCCGACGAAGCAGAGAAGAAGATGAGGCCTCACCTGAAGCACAGGAACAAGGCAAGCAACAGATCCATCCATCCCACTCTCCCCAACGACCATAGCTCCGGCGACCTCAGCCACAGCACAGATCATCAGGAGAGAAAAGGGAAGAACCAGATCTGGATTATTAGAGGAAAACCAAACACAACACCTAAAACTACAGGGCGGACACAACCCCCACCCCTCCCCACTCCAGCCGGCGAACCGGCGGAGGGAAGAGGGAGAGGGGCGGCCGAGTTTTACGTTCTCCGGGACGAACTTCCTCACGGGCTACAGTAGAGAGAGAGATGAAGGGAGGAGGAAGGGGCCCCAGAGAAAAACTACTTAGAAATTCAGCCGAGAGAGACACACACACCACCCGGTCGAAGACTCTGGAAGGAAGGAAGCTGGTGTTCGATCAGTGGTGCACGTCACTGGCCGGCCGGCTACTTAGTCTAGCCTCGGGTACAATAAGAATAAGCTAATGATCCCACTCACTCTCTTCCAGACGCTGGATGCGCGATGCACGCCGAGAACCATCGATTTCAACCCTGGACACATCAGCCTCATCCATAGTTCACGAGGCTGCCAGCCACATCGCTGCGGACGCCAAGCCGTGGCGTTGGAGGTGTTTCCGATCCATCTACAAATCGTAGAGGGTGAC
This sequence comes from Thinopyrum obtusiflorum, assembly GCA_036873465.1. NCBI lineage: Eukaryota > Viridiplantae > Streptophyta > Magnoliopsida > Poales > Poaceae > Thinopyrum > Thinopyrum obtusiflorum. Next base: position 20,664 of record JAAAWM010010968.1, on the reverse strand, counting down.
GCGCGCTTCGCCGCGGCGTTTTTCGGTCATGAGTCTTTTTTTGCGCGTGCTATACGTGGTCATTTTTTTACACCAAAAATCTAAACATCAAACCGAACCTAACTGAGTTCACCGATGTTCCTGATTTATGGTGTTGGATCTGGTGTTTCCATCATAGTTGTTTCATTTTCACGTGTATCTTCGGGTTTTCATCCTACATAAAACTGAACCATATATACTGAAATGGACTTCCCTTGTTTTCTAACTTCCCTACTTTACTGGCACGTGTAGAATGCACACCCGCATAAAACCCAATTCGGTCGTGCCTCTGCCTCTCAAAATCACTCTACATTGGTTTTCGTCCCCCAAAAGACTCCAATATCTCAACCTAGTCGTCTCCCAACAGTGGTGTTAGATCTACTACCACAAGGTGCTCACGTTGGCTTGGATCTCCGGCGCATGAACTTTTCGTTCCCTGCCCACGCTCACCCTGAGCGCTAGCATTGATGCTGATATTCTACCACGACTCCACCTCCACAAAAAATTGTTATCGTTTGTTTTAGTGTTGAAAATAGTTGGTGAAATAAAAAAAATCACAGATTATGGAAAATGTTTGTCGATTCAAAAAAATGTTCTTGTTTTTTAAATTAAAATGTTCGCAAATTTTTAAAAAATGTTTACAATTTTTTACAATGTTCGTGAATTTAAAAAATGTTCATGCATTTAAAGAGTTTCCCAAATTTAAAACATGATTACGAATTTTCAAAATATTCAGAAATGTTCACAAATTGTAAAAATCTTCATAAATATTAAAAATAGTCGCCAAATTAAAAATATTAGCAAATTTGAGAAATGTTTGTAAATTAAAGAATTGTTTCGGAATTTAGAAAAGTCATGAACTTATTTAAAATAGAAAATGCTCATGAATTTAGAAAGGAAAGAAAAAAAAATAGATAATAAAAGAAAAATAAAAAAAGCAGAATAGAAAACTTGCAAACCAGTAGATAAAGAACATGAAAAGAGAAAAGGAAAATAAAAAAAGTGGGGAAAGGAATTTTAGAATATTACCATAACCGGGATAACCACACTGTACGTTCTTGTTTCATTATATGAGCCAGCCCGTTCGGAGGTGCACCGTGTCTGCGTGTGTGTCGAGTCCTACAGTTGCATGTTGGCTTGCAAAGGGCCCAGAGAAACCTATTTATTTTCTCAACGTAAAACACAACGTGGAGCCGTGGATTCATCCCAAAGCTTCTTTTCCAGGGAGCTTAGATTCTCTAGGGATTCTTAAATCTTGGGTCCAAAATTTGGCTGCATTGCCGTAGTCGATCCCTTGTCATCTGAAACCCCTCTGTCTTTTTTTTTAACAAGAAGCAGTACGAAAACATCCTACTGTAAATTTTATGAGTTGTTTTAACATGGTCCTTTTACCTCAGGGGCATACAAGATTCGAAGCTTTGATGCTATTAAGTACTGGGCCCAAGCAATTAACATGTGTAAATTTATTTGCCTCAGCCGGTCACCTCTTACCTCGGGGCAGATAAGGAAACGCCCCTAAATCTCTCGTTGTATCAACAGGAGAGATAATCATGGAGAAAAAAAGATCAATTCTCCTGAATCTCTCATCCCCGAAAAATCCTCACATGAATCCCCGGAAAAAAATTATATGAGACCAGGTCTCACGATTAGCAGGTGAGACCCACCCTGATGGATGACACGTGGCATTCACAAATCACAAAGCATCTAATCTCTCCCCCCCCCCCCCTGATTTCAAGTGGGGGGTGGGGTAGATGCTTTGTGATTTGTGAATGCGACGTGTCATCCATCAGGATGGGTCTCACCTGCTAACCCGTGAGACCTGGTCTCATAGAATTATTACTCATCCGAATCCTTTCTCCGGATTTCCTTCTCCACTCACTCCCTTCCAGACACTGGGCTGTGCGATGTGGCCGAAATCACTGTTTTGACCTTAATCGTGAAGATTAGCACGATTTAACCTCGTTTGGGGAAAAAAATCGGATCGGACCTTTTTTGGTCACGCCAACATCCGTGGTGTTTTGGTTGCACGGGAGACGCCGGGGACCCTGGCGTTTCCCCCGGGCCACCTTCTGCTCCGGCTCGTTGACCGTCCGACGTGGCAGAGGAAACGCCAGGGTCCTAGCGTTTACCCCCTCCGGGGGGGGGGCCCCCCGAGCCTAGACGCCACGAACCATGGCATTTTTGCCTGGAAACATTAAGTGAGGCGCAGCCCCCAATCGGGTTCTTCCCCCAGCCGCCGCACAAAGGAGATGAACAGAGGTGAAAACACCTCTCTCCCCTCACCTCCAACCCCTCTCAATCTCCCTCTCAATCTCTTCTTTTTTGGTGGATCTTGCCCCGGGGGGGGGGGGGGGGGGGCCCCCCCCCCATCTACCTTGAGGTATACTCCTCTGAATTCATGTTTTTTTTGGGTTCAATGTTGCTATATTGTGTGCATTATTTAGGCCAAGATTCAAACCTAGTTCATGGTTGCCCCAAGATTTGGGCGTAGTTATAGAGTTCTGTATGTATGGATGCAAGTACTTAGTGAGAAGATGCACATAAATTTGATGCTTTGTATGTATGGATGCAATTTAATTGATAGGGTAGTTATAGTTTTTATGTGGATTTGAGGGGGGTTGAGAGAGATGTAATATGATGATGTAATTATTTTGTATGTATGATTTGAGAGAGGATTGGGAGTGGATTGAGAAAGATAGTAGTGTATAGCTTGGGCATGTGTATGTTGTAGGATTGGGAAGAGAAGATATGTGTGTATGTGGTATTTGTGGCTACATGTATGGATTTTATAAATGATTGGTTGAGAGATCATTTGCTATATGTATGTGTGTATGTGGCTATATGTAGTATTTTTGGCTATATGTATGTGTGTATGTGGTAATGTATTTTTGTTTGCTAGTTTTTTTGTGGTAGAAGAGAAGACATGGAAGAAATTTTTGGCTGTATGTATGGAGGATGAACCGCATGTATGCTAGTTTTTTTTGTGGTAGGCTTGAACATACATGCTCTCATATTTGTGTATGTATGTGGTAGGCTTGATTCCAATTGAGATGTTAAAGATGGTCATGTAGTGTTCATAATTCGAGAGAGATTTTTTTTATTGTGTTGCTTGTTCATTTGTTTGTATGTAACATGTTTGAGTGAGCATGTATTGTCATATAGCTATCTATTTGTTGTCATTTTCGTATGTGAGAGCATGTATCGATGCATGATATTGGGTACAAATGGCATTGTCGAATATGTTACATGTTGTCATCTCTTATGTTGATGTTGTTATCCCAAATTACTTGATATAATTTGTTCATCCTTGATTTGTAGGATGGAGGATAATGGACCTTGGTACGATGGTCTTGATCCGGGGTACGACAGGGCTCATCTTGCGCGGGCCATCGAGAATCGGCAGGTAACATGCACGACTTATGAATTTCCGATGATTTTCATGTTTGGTTAGGTACTAAGCTAAACTTTAATTTTGTGCAGCATCTCAGAACCTATGCACATGAGGGGTCATAGTGCACATGACTGGCATTATGATGTGCGGTTTGAGCCATACTTTCAGAGACTGAGTCTTCTCCCCTTCGTCTTGCAGTTCAAGCGCCCCGCTCCGCCGGTGCACCATGCGGCGATCACCACACTTTTGGGTCGATGGAGGCCCGAGATACACTCCTTCCACCTTCCATGTGGGGAGATGACGGTGACCCTGCAAGACATGGCTATGATCACTGGCCTTCCTATCAATGGAAGACCTCTGACCGGGAATGTCATCACTGCAAATTGGCGAGCTCGGGTTGGCGATTTAATTGGTGTTGCCTCTGATATCGTTCCAGAAGGCAAGGTTGAGAGTGCGAAATTGACGCACGTGTGGCTATGACATGCCAGAGGAGATGAATTTTGCCCTCAGAATGCTAATGAGGAGGTTGTGCAGTAGTACGCTTGGGCTTATCTTTGGTATCTACTAACCAAGGTAGTCTTTTCAGAGTCAATCGGGAATTCATCCCTTTGGATGTTCTTGGACCCACTCAGTGACTGGGACGTTCAGTATAGCTGGGGGTCGAGAGCACTAGCATACTTGTATCGTCAGGTAACACCTATTTGCAACCATTTATCGTGCATTTGTGATGCCTTCCTATCTAACATGTTTTTGAAATTGCAGCTCGATGAGGCATGTCGTAGGAAGAAAGAAACATCTGATATTGCCGCTTTGTTTGGAGCTTATCGATGTGGATGTGTGAAAGAGCTAAATCCGGCAGATCTCAGGGTACGGGATCCCGAGCTAAGCGTCTAGGCACGAGAATAACAAGGACACAAGGTTTACCCAGGTTCGGGCTCTCCGAGGAGATAACACCCTATGTCCTGCTTGTGTTTATTGCTTTGGATTAAGTACAAAGTATAGATGTCTACCCTGATATTGTTGTGTGCCCTCTACGAGCCCTGCCCCCTGGTTTATATAGATGCCCGGGGGTCTAGGGTTACAGCATCCTAGTCGGCTACGTATGAGGAAACAGAGTCTCTGACGAATCTAGCATCTTTGGAGTACACGACAAGTCTTTCGGAGCCCTTCATCAACGCATCATGGGCTGCTCGATATGGCCCAGTCCTGAACCGACAAGGGGGGGGGGGGTCTTCGGCTCAGCCCACCTGGTTGGGAGCCGATGTGGTGAGAGGCCCCCTAGCCAGGACACCATCAGTAGCCCCTGAACCAGTCTTCAAGTCTGGATGCACCTCAGTTCATTCGAGCTGCTATTCATCTTCGGTCGTCGGCCTTGAAAACTGGTTCAACGAATCTTTCTCCTATAGCCAAGTCCTGGTCGATGGATTATATCCGAGGTGCTCAAAACTACCTCGGTTTCTGACAAGTGTCTGAATGTATTTACGCTGAGTTGTATGTCGGAAATGCCCCCGCACTCCTGTTCCTTAGGCGCGAAGTACTCCCGCGCCTGTGGCATGTTGATTATTTGACCTGGCTCTGATAACCTAGCCTGGTCTTATCAACAGGCCCATCTATGCACATGCCGTCGTGGAATTGACGATCAACATGACGTGCGGACATGAGCGGAGGGCCCACCTTCATAACGTCCCATCAAAAAAGGCATCATGCGTATCGATGCGCACATTAATTAACGATGCTTCCTCGATCCCTGTGCACGATTAATGCACAAAATGTGGGAAGTGGGGGATCTACCACCACGCGGTGTAATTATCCCACCGCTGTTTCACATTTTATCTTACTTTTAAAAAGCGAGAAGCGGTGAGGGGGAGGGCCTTTACGCACCCATTCCCCTCCTTCCTTCATCTTCCTCATTGGGCTCCGGTGCCCTAGCCCCTTCGCGAATCCCGCATATACCTGCCCAACCACAGCTTCACTGCGTCAAATGGCCGGCGGTCACAAGCAGAAGCAACTTGCTACCGTGGTCCAACCCACTGGCCCGTCATCCCGAGTGGCAAGCGGCGAGCGTCCCTAAAGGGGAGTGGAAGCTCTGCACAGTATCGCAGGGTCAACTAGACCAGCTTGCGGACGCCGGCTATCTGCCGCAACTAGAGGTGGCATACGCGTGTCCTGGTCTTGTCACCATTGGGCAAGACACCCTTTAGGAGTCCATCCCTAGTCCTCACGAGACCGAATGTGTATGTTTCATACCCTTCCTCCTCCGGGGGTTAAGTTTCCCAATCCACCCCTTCTTGCAGGGTCTTCTTCATTTTTACTGCATCCAGCTCCACCATCTCTCTCCAAACTCCATCCTTCACATAGCGTGCTACATCATGCTATGCGAGGCCTTCCTTTGCTGCCAGCCCCATTTCGGCTTTTGGCGCAAATATTTCTGTGTCCAACGTCAAACTAGAGGCGGAGTGTTGCTTGACTGTGGTGGTGCCGTCATCAGTAGGGTGGCCGGCACAGGGTACCTAGAGGGAACCCCAAGGAGATGAACAAGAATTGACAGGAAAAGTGGTTCTATCTTCCCGACGTGCCACTCAACGATCCTTCTCGGGCCGGTGTTGTCGTCCCCTTTACTCCTACTCCACCCAAGAAAAGGTATTCCTGGAGATCGAGGAGCCGGTCGCAAGAGGACTCTGCTGCCGTAGCCAAGCTGGCCAAGAAGGTGACAAGGCTACGTTTGGATGGTATTACGCTGGTCGATGTGATGATGGTGGCATTGAGCCGAGGAATCCAGCCTCTTCAAGCTCAGGCTCACCCAATGTGGGAGTACAATGGCATGGATGACTCTACCCGAGCAATCCGAGGCAGGTTTTATGAAGGCCGGTCCCTCAGGGACATGCTTTCGTAAAAGCCTCCCCGGATGGTCCATCATCTTTCTCTTGAACATTAGCAAGAGCATCTCCTGCATGGATTTGCCCTCATAAAAGCCTCCTCGGATGGCCCAGGTTGGGTCATTCTCCTCGGTGTATTGCCAAATCAGGTATGCCCAGGCTTGCAGCGGCAGGATTCCTCGGCTAAGTGCCACGTGAATGACGTGCACCAGCGTCAAGCCCTCGTTAGCCAGCTCGATCACTTTGCCGCTCAGTTACCTGACCACGTCGGACTCCACTGCTTTGTTCTTCGAGCTCCAGGACTAGCGTCTAGTCAGGGGAGCCAGGTTGAATGGTGTGACGATTCTGGCCCGAGGAGGATTTGTCAGTTCTACATTTGGGATGTAGAACCACTCCTCCTGCCATTTCTTGTTCGTGTCCAGGAATTCCCCGGGCAGGTAGTATTCGGAGCTGAAAATACTGCTGATGGCGGCGCCACCGCACTTGCAGGTCTCAGTGATGCTTGTCTGGAGCTTGACGCAGAAGCATTTCCACCACAAGCCAAGGTGTGGCTCAAAGCAGAGGAAAGCTTCACAAAGCGTGATGAAACACACGATGTGGATGATTGAATTGGGGGGAAGGTGGTGGAGTTGCAAACTATCGAAATGCAGCAAACCCTGAAAGAAAGGATGAATCGGGAACCCCAACCCGCGAATGAGGAAGGGGACGAAGCATGCCCGCTCGTTGTCGATGGGTTTCGGCACCGTCTTGGTCCAGGCGTTGCTGTTGGTGACGGTGATGGGAGAGCGCGCGGAGGCGACCTCCGGCGGCGGAAGGTAGCTGGCGTTGGAGAGGCGGTCCAGTTGACTGCGCGAGACTGAGAAGGTCATCCATTTTCCCTTGGTCTTCGATACCACCTTCACCTTGGCTGGCGGCGTGGCGGGGCCTTTTTCAGCATTGATGGGCTGGCCGTCCTTCGTTAGCCGACAGCTTCCGGTGCGGCCCATGGTGGCGAGGCGGTGTAGCGAAGGAGATCTGCGTGAAACGGTGCTATGGTGGTGCAGCGGAGAGCACTTGGGTGTGGGTGTGAGAGAGCGCTGGTGCGAGGAAGTAGAAGGGGCGAGAGGCAGGAGAGCGTAAGACCCTCTCTCGCTCTGCCCTCTCCCTTATATAGGGAAAGGGAAATGCGAAACGCCGGCAGGTTAGCTCTCACACGTGGCAGCAAATCATATCCCTTCGTATCCCCATGATAGCGTCAATTACGCACGGGGATCAAGGGGTCACCATTAACGTCGTGCGGGAATCGAGGCACACGTCATTACAGATGGGACATGGCCTAAGTGGGCCCTTATCCCACTAAAGCACATCATTTTGACTGTTAGGTCAAGGCTGACAGTGCTCTGGTAGGACCATTTGATGAGACTGGTCTGGCTTGTCAGAGCCGGGCACGACGTCCTTTTAGGACACATCGCTGGAATTCAACCCCACGAGGAGCTGTCTGAGTGTGAAGCATTTTTTCAGTGCAGGTTGGCTATCTCCTTCGACAAATCAAGACCGAGGTGGCTCTCATAACTTCGAGAGCAGCCCGGCAGCTGGAAGCTGACTGCATGCTGACGCTGTTGGGGATGCTTCGTTGAACTGGTTACAACCTCAGCAACCGAAGATGATGTGCAACTCGGGGTCGATCGAGGTGCTTCCAAGTTTGAAGGCCGGTTCAGTGGCTACTGATGGTGGATCTGCCCGGGGATCCTCGCCATGTCAGTACCCGGCCTGATGGGCCGGGCTGACGACCCCTAGTTCAGTTCTGCCCTGGGCCCCGTTGGGTGGCAGAAGACGTTTATACGAAGACTCCGAAAGACTTGAGTACAAGCCAAAGACACTGGAGCCGTGGAGGACTCTACCTCCATCGATGCGGCCAACTAGGATCTGTAACCCCTGGACCCCCGGTATGTTATATAAGACAGGGGACGGGCTCGTCGTAGGACATCTCATACATTACAACCCCTTGGTATTCACCTGTACTTTGTACACACCCCAACTACAATATATACGAGCAGGAGTAGGGTATTACCTCTATCACGAGGGACTGAACCTGGGTAAAACCTTGCCTCCTATTCCTATCTAGCCGAATCGCCTTCCGGGGATACCCTGCCGAGGAATCTGCCACCGCCCCTATCCCCAAACTCGCGCACCACCAATTAATAAGGATGACTGCCGCCGTGCCACGCCGCCCATACGACGAAGCCGCACAGCCACCGCCACCGGGGCACCACACGGAGTAGAAATCTGTCTGCGCGGGGTCAGATCAACGCCACTCCGCCCCCACACAAGGACCACCGGGGACGAAGATTGGCGCCGCGATCTCCTGGTCGAGGGTATGCCAGCCTGCGTTGTCTCTCCTTATGAGGAAAGGAAGATCCCCGCCGCCGCCGACACGGCCCGTGCAATGCCCAGCTGCGCCCTCGGACGGCGGAGAGGGAAGGAGGGACGGGAGGAGAGGTGCCTCCGATGGTGGCAAGGGTTTGTCCCAGGCCATCCGCGGGCACGACGCCGGAGTAGTACTATGGTACATGATTTTCGAGGGGCCACCTAGGTGACCTAGTGATGCTGCCAGATCGGGTTCAGCTTGTACCAGCCACAGTCCAAGTGCCTGCGAGGAAAAAGTGGATTCCACCGGCAGAGAGTTTCTTGAAGATTAATGTAAATGCAGCGTTTTCCAAACACCAAAAGGGCGTGCTAGCGGTGGTCTGTCGCGATGGGCAAGGGAACTATATGGGTGCTTCGGCGGTGATCATCCAAGATTTAGTTGATTCCAAAGTTCTTGAGGCCATGGCCTGTAACGAGGCTCTCGCAATGGCCAGTGAGGTTTACTTAAGCAACATTCAGGTGGCGACCGATTGCAGCACGACTATCAAGCATCTAATCGAAAACTATTTGGGCGCGACTAGCATGATCATCCAAGAGATTAAAATGAAGATGGGAGATTTGGCTGAAGTTTGTGTGGAGCATGAGGAGAAAGCAACCAATTATGAAGCGTACATTTAACAAAAGCAGCCGTCTCTTGATTCGGGGCGATATGTATGGTTGTTGGAAACCTCTGATATTGCATTTATCCCTAACATTGTTACTATGCAATAAACTAGTTACACCCCTACCCTAAAAAAAATTTGCTGCAAAACTGCCGTATTGTTTATCATCTGGGTTTAACCGTAACACACAAGCAGGTGTAATTAATTAATAAGCATCAAAGTAGCTGTGCTCCGATCCAACTCAGCTGCTTCCCTTTGTTTCCCTGTCCCCTAAAAAAATTCTCTGGGCTGGGCCGCACCATCTTCTTCGTAAGGCCCCTCCTGTGATTTTGACACATCAGCTCCAAGCACTAATCTCAAAACTCTCTCACCCCTAATCGCACGATACGTATCGGTAATTAGTATCACCACACAGCCGTATCCCGTACCTGCGCTCCCCTCCTCCTCCTCCTCCCGTGTCCACGTGACGGAGTCAAATCCGGCAGATCTCGGGTAGGGGGTCCCGAGCTGGTGATGTTTGAACGACGGTAACAAGACAGAGAAATGACACGATGTTTACCCATGTCCGGGCCCTCTCAAAGAGGTAAAACCCTATGTCCTACTTTGTTGTATTGATTATGGATGGCGTACAGAGTATAGGTTGATCTACCTCGAGATCGTATGTGTGAATGAATCTACCACTACGGTCTAAACCCCTCGGCTTATATAGACGCCGGGAGTACCAAGGTCGGTTCCATCAAGGAATAAATATGCCGAGGACTACAATATGCCTTGGAGTGTGTGACAAGTCTTCGAAAGATTCAATCTTCGAATACGCCATGGGGCCTGACAAACGTGGCCCACATGATTGATAGTTTGGGGGTCCTCGGCCCAGCCCATGATTGGGGGCCAACGTGGTTAACACCCCCTTATCGGGGACACCATCAGTAGCCCCTGAACCGGTTCTTCAAGCCAACGATAATCTTCAAGCGTCTTGTTCTTCTTTGCTGGTTTTTGGCTTCATAAACTGGTTCCACACCCTCTTCGAGCGTCATACTCCGAAGTAACCACAATTCTATCCGAGAAGTATCATAGTCAGACATCCGAGGAGCCCCAACCGAGCTTCCCAAGAAGTATCTTTCTTTTTAGTGGATCGGAAGATCCTCCCTGCGCCTAGTTAACTTAACGCGAAGTTTCCCTGTGCCGGGGCGGGTCATGTTCTGACAACTTTGACCGAACCTGAACCGCCACCACATACTGCAGAACTGAAAGGTCCCATCAGTAGTCATTAATGCCATAATTTAGCGTTGCTCGAGGCCCGTTGCCATTGGCATGTCCTGTCAATAAAGAGATCATGCCCCGGATTTTCAGCGGCATCATTAGTAAAATCCCTCTATTTACGCGCACATGTCATGTCGGGAACTTCTGACATTATTGCCACATAGTGTGCCCCTTCGGTATTTTCACTGCCTTATAAAAGTTAAATGACAGATGCAATCCATTTTCATAGCCTTCCTCTTGCTTCTTGCTACCATAATCCCCAAGCTCCAGCGCCCATACAACAGGTCCTAAGCATAGTATTTTATTTCCTCCCCCTTTTCCTTCCCCTTGATCTCCATCGATGGCTGAGAAGGGTAAAGGCATGGCGGCGGCGGCTGAGGAGGAGAAAGCGGCAAGCCAGAGGGGGCTATGGCTCCCTTCGACCATCTCCACCGGCGACATTACCGAGCTCCAGGCGCTTGGTTACCTCCCATCACAGGATGAGGTTAATTGTCATTCCCCTCTTATCGGGAAGGCCATCCGCTCCGCCTCTCAGGTTCTGGAACCTCGGGAGGGCGAGCATGTCGTATTCATCCCCCATCTCCTCCGAGGTCTGGGGTCTCCGATCCACCTCTTCCTCCAGGGGCTCTTATATTTCTACGGCCTCCAATTCCACCGTCTTGCCCCCAATTCCATCCTTCATATTGCCTCCTACATCGTCTTCTGCAAGGCCTTCCTCTGCATTGAGACCCATTTTGGGCTCTGGCTTAAACTCTTCTATGTTAGGCCACAGACAAATGGCGGCAACATCACGGAGTGCGGTGGCGCCATGGTCAGCAAGATCCATGGTGTCAAATGGCTGGTGGGCAAGTTCATTGAGATGGTGAAGTAGTGGCAGGAAGAGTGGTTCTACATGGCCGACGTGCCATCTGGGGATAGGGAAGGATTTCCCGCCTTCTCAGCCGCACCGCTGGATTGGCTCCACTCCTAGACGGCCAAGAACCTCGACTGGGGGAACACAAAGGAGGTCGAAGCCTTCCAAATCGAGTGGCCTTTTGCGTCGATGGGGGCATCGCTCTTGTGAACGTGATCCACATCATGCTCCATCAAAGGGCTCAGCCCCTCTAGGCCGTAGTGTCTCCTTTAGGGAGTTTTGCCCCCGGCTACACGTTCTCGATCATCCGAGGCTTTTACAGGAACCTACGGGGTCACACACTTAAGGGTCATCTGTTTACGCGCACATGTCCTGTCAATAAAGAGATCATGCCCCGGATTTTCAGCGGCATCATTAGTAAAATCCCTCTATTTACGCGCACATGTCATGTCGGGAACTTGTGACATTATTGCCACGTAGTGTGCCCCTTCGGTATTTTCACTGCCTTATAAAAGTTAAATGACAGATGCAATCCATTTTCACAGCCTTCCTCTTGCTTCTTGCTACCATAATCCCCAAGCTCCAGCGCCCATACAACATGTCCTAAGCATAGTCTTTTATTTCCTCCCCCTTTTCCTTCCCCTTGATCTCCATCGATGGCTGAGAAGGGTAAAGGCATGGTGGCGGCGGCTGAGGAGGAGAAAGCGGCAAGCCAGAGGGGGCTATGGCTCCCTTCGACCATCTCCACCGGCGACATTACCGAGCTCCAGGCGCTTGGTTACCTCCGGGTCTCCGATCCACCTCTTCCTCCAGGGGCTCTTATATTTCTACGGCCTCCAATTCCACCGTCTTGCCCCCAATTCCATCCTTCATATTGCCTCCTACATCGTGTTCTGCAAGGCCTTCCTCGGCATTGAGACCCATTTTGGGCTCTGGCTTAAACTCTTCTATGTTAGGCCACAGACAAATGGCGGCAACATCACGGAGTGCGGTGGCGCCATGGTCAGCAAGATCCATGGTGTCAAATGGCTGGTGGGCAAGTTCATTGAGATGGTGAAGTAGTGGCAGGAAGAGTGGTTCTACATGGCCGACGTGCCATCTGGGGATAGGGAAGGATTTCCCGCCTTCTCAGCCGCACCGCTGGATTGGCTCCACTCCTAGACGGCCAAGAACCTCGACTGGGGGAACACGAAGGAGGTCGAAGCCTTCCAAGATCGAGTGGCCTTTTGCATCGACGGGGGCATCGCTCTTGTGAACGTGATCCACATCATGCTCCATCAAAGGGCTCAGCCCCTCTAGGCCGTAGTGTCTCCTTTATGGAGTTTTGCCCCCGGCTACACGTTCTCGATCATCCGAGGCTTTTACAGGGGGAAGGACATTGGTAGGATGTAGACGATCCTCCTCAAGATCAAGGGCCAGACCTTTCGGACTGAGGGAGATGATGTCGGCTACTGAAGGGCATGCTGAGCCGCCAAGGATAGTCTTCCACTTTACTGGATCAAGCTTCATTTTGTTTATCTCAGCCCATCGACTGAATCTGAGTTGTTGTGATATAGGACTAGCGTACATTCGCCAAGTCTGTTGGATCACCATCTCCTCAACGCGGCGAGCCTGTGAGCACCGAGATAGAGAGGTTGCTAATTGTGGATCCGTACGTGCCCCCCCCAGTCAAGCCGAAGAAGCCCAAGGGGACCAGGGAGACTAGAGCTTCAAAGAGCCAGGCTATTCGGGATACCATCCCCGAGCGCCCCGTTGGCAGCCAGCAGAGCTCGGGCTCTGGGTCCAGTTCCGAGGCACATTAGGAGAAGTCCAGGGAGGCCCCACCGTGCCGAGGTGGGAGAAGGACTAGGGTGGTCCTCTCAAACAATGCTGAGTCATCCCCTTCTAGGGGCGTCAAACACCGGAGGGAGCCTGCCGTCCAGCGGTGACACATCCTCGGACTCCTGGCCGATGGGTCGGGCCCACCGAATTCCTCCTCGTCCCGATCAGTAAGTTTATAACAAACTCATGCCTTTTAGCTTCCTTTGTACAAGGATCTTTACTTTGGTCCTTTTTTCAGGGAGCAGCATGATGAGGTGGATGAGATGGACGAGGAAGACGAGGCCACTTCCGGTCTTTCGGAGTCCTCGCCATAGGCTCTAGCGGGAGGCTCTCCTGCCGCCTCAGAGGCGGAGGCCAACCCCTCCCATCCTCAAGCCGAGGTGCCAGAGGCCATGTCACATCCCCCACCCCTAGCGTCTGATACTGAGGGTGGGGTCAATCCATCTACAACCGAGTTTCAAACTTCGGTCGTAAATGACCACGATGTGAACAAGGGGAAAGAAATTCCCCATATTCCCAAAGAACCTGTGGGTGCCAGTCTGTCACCTTCCACCCGCGTGGTTCCAGATCCACATGGGCATCCAGAGAATGCGCCGCCCCTGCTGCAAATAGTGGGACGCCGATGCCTTTGGACCGAGCATCCGAGGCCTCGAAGGCCGAACTGGTGGAGCACTGTCGAACGGCGGAAGCGGCTTTGTCGAGCCCCTCTCTGCTCCCTGACTAGCACGCTGTCCTCGGCGCTGCCATGAGCCAGTTTTGGTCCACCGAGACTAGCATTATGGAACTGTTCTTCAGCCTTGCGAAAGGCTTTGAGGTATGATTCCCTTACTTTTTTCTTCCTTGTTTTTGGTTTAATACCGAGCACTCAAAATATGCCCAGTAGCCCCTCTCAGAATAAGTCAAAGCATCATCCGAGAATACCAACAAAACACTTTTATTTTGAACCGCAATTTGTGTAGTTCCATAGTTAGTAGAACTGCAATTCCTAGTAGCCCCCGAGCCTCAAGTTAGTAAAACCAACTGGCTTGAGGGTCGACTTGTAGCTTAACGCTTATGTAGTGCACAAGTTTGATGAACGCGAATATCTAGTAGCCCCCGAGACTCATGTTGGTTCTAAAAGGAACCAATAGGATGATTGAATCAAGTTGGCCATGGCTCTGTGCTCATTTTTTTATTATTGTGTTGGCTGCAACCTTCAATACCTCAGCCGGTTCTTTGGAGTTGGAAGACGTGAAGTGCCAACTTGCTCAAGCTGAGGAGGAGTCCCTTCAGCTGAGGCAGGAGGCCGAGAAGGCACAAGGCAAGGATATCGATGTACCCTTACATGTATGCTTTACTATGAAGTATTTATATACTCACTTGTATTTTTGTGATTTCCAGCGGTGGATCAGCGCATGGCCGACCTTCAGGCTGAGCTTGAGAAGGCTCGGGCAGAGGCCGAGCTCTAGAAGGCATTGGCAAAAAAGAGCGCTGACCTTCTCGCCAAGGAGAAGAAGGCCCGTGAAGCCGCTCAGGCGCGGGTCACAATGGTGGAGGCAGACCTCTCGGCATGCATCACCGAACATGATGCACTGAAGGTTGCCCAGGACAAGGATGCCACTGAGCTATGATGGCTAGAGCTGGCGCCAGGTGAGGTAGTCATTCGGGCCGATGCGGCAAGGGAGGAGCGGCATCAGGCTATGGATGTTACTTCCGGTAAGCTTTAACTTTTGCAGTGTGTCTTCGGCCGCCACACCGTCTCCGAGCTGACCCAAGTATGGCGTATGTCAGGGGCCTTTTCTGACCTCCCACTCGCTACTGAGGAGGCATGCCAGTACTATGGCACCAACGCCGACTCGGCCACTGAGTAGCAGAAGATGTTCTGGCTACAGTTTCAAGACCTTGGGCGCCCCCAAGTTGTCAGCAACAAGCTGAAACAGGTGGCGGAGCTGTAGTGGGCTGCTAGGCTGGCCATGGAGGAGCTGTGCAAAGCCATCTGGCCGAAGGACCTCATGCCGACCAGCTGCTTTGGTCTAGTGCGCCTCCTGCAAGAGGCGAGAGCCCAAGTCAACTTGTGGAAGAAGTCGGCGTGCATCGAGGGCGCGCGGCAGGTCTTCACTGCCGTGCAGTCATACTACACCAAGCTAGACTTTGAGGAGATCACCTCGAAGTGACCCAAAAAGAATGACAAGGAGGTGCAGCTCAGGCAGTACTTCGAGAAGGTGATGCCTGCTGCTCGGATTGCCGAACAGGACTGCAAGTTGGGGTCTATTCTCGAGAATCTCGAGTAGACCTGCATTATGTATCCTTTGTTGGAAATATGCCCTAGAGGCAATAATAAAGTTGTTATTACCATATTTCCTTGTTCTTGATAAATGTTTATTATCCATGCTATAATTGTATTGATCGAAAACTTAAATACATGTGTGGATACATAAACAACATCGTGTCCCTAATGAGCCTCTACTAGACTAGCTCGTTGATTAAAGATGATTATGATTTCCTAACCATAGACACGAGTTGTCATTTAATAACGGGATCACATCATGAGGAGAATGATGTGATGGACAGACCCAACCGTAGGCTTAGCATCCAATCGTATCACTTGGTTTTATTGCTACAACTTTCTTCATGTCAAGTATCTATTCCTTAGACTAAGAGATCGTGCCACTCCCTAATACCGGAAGAATAATTTGTGTGTATCAAATGTCACTACATAACTGGATGATCATAAAGGTGCTCTACATGTATCTCAGAAGGTGTTTGTTGGGTTGCATGGATCGAGACTAGGATTTGTCACTCCGTGTGACAGAGAGATATCTCTGGGCCCTCTCGGTAATACAACATCATGAATAGCTTGCAAGCATGTGACTAATGAGTTTAGTCATGGGGATCTTGTATTACGGAATGAGTAAAGAGACTTACCGGTAATGAGATTGAACTAGGTATGGCGATACTGACGATCGAATCTCGAGCAAGTAACATGTCACTGGACAAAGGGAATTGTATACGGGATTGATAGAATACTTGACATCGTGGTTCAAACTAATAAAGATCTTCATTGAATATGTGGAAATCAATATGGGCATCCAGGTCCCACTATTGATTATTGATCGGAGAGGTGTCTCGGTCATGTCTGCATATTCTCGAACCCGTAGGGTCATACTTAACGTTCGGTAATGCTAGGGTAGTATTGGGATATTAATGTTGGCAAGGCTGAAGGTTGTTCGGAGTCCCAGATGGGATCTGGGACATCATGAGGAGCTCCGAAATAGTCCGGAGGTAAATATTTATATATGGAAAGTGGTTTTCGGGGTTCCAGGATTTTTTTTGGAAATTGTACCGGGAAGCTTCTGGAGTGTTCCAAAAGGTTCCAGAGGGTTCCAGGGGACCATAAGTGGATCCCACCACTTTCAGAGGCCTGCATGGGCTGAGGAATGGGGGGGGGGGGGGGGGGGGGGGGGGGGGGGGGGGGGGGGGGGGGGGGGGGGGGGGGGGGGGGGGGGGGGGGGGGGGGGGGGGGGGGGGGGGGGGGGGGGGGGGGGGGGGGGGGGGGGGGGGGGGGGGGGGGGGGGGGGGGGGGGGGGGGGGGGGGGGGGGACTCCATGTAACCCTAGATCTCTCTGGTGTCTATATAAACCGGAGAGCGTAGTCCGGATGGAATCAGACATTCATTACCATATTCACATAGGCTAGACTTCTAGGGTTTAGCCAATACGATCTCGTGGTAGATCAACTCTTGTAATACTCATATTCATCAAGATCAATCAAGCAGGACGTAGGGTATTACCTCCATAGAGAGGGCCCGAACCTGGGTAAACATCGTGTCCCCCGTCTCCTGTTACCATCGATCCTAGACGCACAGTTCAGGGCCCCTTACCCGAGATCCGCCGGTTTTGACACCGACAACTAGCATGACGGTGTGGTGGTGTTGGTGGCAGCGGAAATCCGGCAGGGCTTCGCCAAGCGCGTACCAGAGAGGAAAGAGGAGTAACGGGAGGGAGAGGCGGCTAGGGTTTTGCTTAGGCAGCCCCCTGCGCCCCTCCCCTCTTTATATAGGAGTGTGGGGAGGCCGGCCAGCCCTGGGCCCTCCTCCAAGGAGAGGGGGCGGCGGCCAGGGTGGGCTTGCCTCCCAAGCCAGTGGAGGCGCCCCCACCCCTGGCCGCATGGGCCCGGTAGGGGCTGGTGCACCTGACCCGTTATGGCCAGGGCGCCATTCCTCAGCCCATGCAGGCCTCTAAAAGTGGTGGGATCCACTTATGGTCCCCTGGAACCACATGAACGTGGGTAGTGGGGGCAAGGCCCCACACCCCTGGTCAAGGCGCACCAAGATCCCCCCTTAGAAGGAATAAGATCATATCCCGAAGGGATAAGATCAAGATCCCTAAAAAAGGGGGATAACAATCGGTGGGGAAAGGAAATGATGGGATTTCTTTCCCCCACCTTTGCCAACGCCCCAATGGACTTGGAGGGCAAGAAACCAGCCCCCTCCACCCCTATATATAGTGGGGAGGCGCATGGGAGCCGCACACCCAAGTTCTGGCGCAGCCCTCCCCCTCTCCCAAGTCCTCCTCCTCTCCCGCGGTGCTTGGCGAAGCCCTGCAGGATTGCCACGCTCCTCCTTCACCACCACGCCGTCGTGCTGCTGCTGGACGGAGTCTTCCCCAACCTCTCCTTCTCCCCTTGCTGGATCAAGGCGTGGGAGACGTCACCGGGCTGCATGTGTGTTGAACACGGAGGTGCCGCCCGTTCGGCACTAGAATCATCGGTGATTTGGATCACGGCGAGTACGACTCCATCAACCCCGTTCACTTGAACGCTTCCGCTTAGCGATCTACAAGGGTATGTAGATGAACTCTCCTTCCCTCGTTGCTAGATTACTCCATAGATTGATCTTGGTGTTGCGTAGAAAATTTTGAATTTCTGCTACGTTCCCCAACACCTTCAAACCAAACCGCGCTGGCAAGCTTGCTTATTATAACACTGCCGAACTCTGCCTGCTCCTCCTCTGTCACTCGCGGCCTCACATCAAAAGTCTTGAGCCACAAACCAAAGTGCGGAGGAGTCCGGAGGAAGGCCTCACACGTGACGATGAATGTCAAGATGAGAAGAACAGAGTCCGGGGCCAGATCGTGAAAATCTAGCCCATAGTAGAACATGAGCCCCCGAACGAAGGGGTTAAGAGCGAACCCTAACCCATGGAGGAAGTGGGACACAAATACTACCCTCTCACCGGATTTGGGGGTGGGAATAACTTGCCCCTCGGCAGGAAGCCGATGAAGGATTTTTGGGGTCAGATACCTCGCCACGCGGAGCTTCGCAGTATCCTCCTCCGTGACAGTAGAGGCCACCCACCGGCCTGAACGGCTGGACCCGGACATGATTGGGACTAGTGGTGATTGGAACCCGAGGGCTAGAACTCGAGGTGGCTGGGGTTGAGGAAGAAGCAAGCACAGAGGAGAAAGACAAGTCTGGGTCCCTATATAAAGGCCCAGAATATCTAGCGTCCCCTCCTGGGTCTCAAAACTTACCTATCCTCAAAGAGTTGTACCCATGGGGACGGTTGGGTTACTCACGCCCACATTAAATGAAAATCCCGTGAATAAGAGACACGCCCCCCCCCCCCCCCCCCCCCCCCCCCCCCCCCCCCCCCCCCCCCCCCCCCCCCCCCCCCCCCCCCCCCCCCCCCCCCCCCCCCCCCCCCCCCCCCCCCCCCCCCCCCCCCCCCCCCCCCCCCCCCCCCCCCCCCCCCCCCCCCCCCCCCCCCCCCCCCCCCCCCCCCCCCCCCCCCCCCCCCCCCCCCCCCCCCCCCCCCCCCCCCCCCCCCCCCCCCCCCCCCCCCGTCTCGAGACTTACCTATCTCCAAAGAGTTGTACCCAGGGGACGGTTGGGTTACCCACGCTCACATTGATGAAAATCCCATGAATAAGGGGGACACGATCTCTGCTTTGACAAGACGTGCCAGTAAAACCGCGTCCCAAGATGTGGGACGGCGGGCTAGCAAACGGTTAGGAATAATAACCGGGTGGGTGTGGCATAATGTCGCAAACAATTACCAGTGGATTGGGATCGTGAAGTATTGTATTCTCTACAATTGCATACACAGGTCCGGATACACTTACTACATCTGAAGATTATTCTGGAGATCGGAAGGAGGGAACCCGCCTTGCAATGCCGAAGACAAATCTGCGCGCCGGACTCCTCGTCATTGAAGCCAGGTTCAGGGGCTACTGAGGGAGTCCTGGACTAAGGGGTCCTCAGGCGTCCGGCCTGTTAGCCATGGGCCAGACTGATGGGCTGTGAAGATACGAAGACCGAAGACTGCACCCGTGTCCGGACAGGACTCTCCTTGGCGATCAACCATGAAGATTCCTTTTTATGTAACCGACTCCATGTAACCCTAGATCTCTCCGGTGTCTCCCCCCCCCCCCCCCCCCCCCCCCCCCCCCCCCCCCCCCCCCCCCCCCCCCCCCCCCCCCCCCCCCCCCCCCCCCCCCCCCCCCCCCCCCCCCCCCCCCCCCCCCCCCCCCCCCCCCCCCCCCCCCCCCCCCCCCCCCCCCCCCCCCCCCCCCCCCCCCCCCCCCCCCCCCCCCCCCCCCCCCCCCCCCCCCCCCCCCCCCCCCCCCCCCCCCCCCCCCCCCCCCCCCCCCCCCCCCCCCCCCCCCCCCCCCCCCCCCCCCCCCCCCCCCCCCCCCCCCCCCCCCCCCCCCCCCCCCCCCCCCCCCCCCCCCCCCCCCCCCCCCCCCCCCCCCCCCCCCCCCCCCCCCCCCCCCCCCCCCCCCCCCCCCCCCCCCCCCCCCCCCCCCCCCCCCCCAGGGGACACGATCTCTGCTTTGACAAGACATGCCAATGGCAACCGCGTCTCGGGACGTGGAGCGTCGAGCACAAAACGGTCCGGAATTATGACCGGTCGGGTGTGATGCCCTGTTGCAAAAGTTTGTCAGCGGATTGGACTCGTGTAAAATTATATTCTCTCTGTGGTTGTGTATGGTGTGTGTGACAGGTCTGGATACTATCATCGCGTCCGAAGACTATCTTGGAGTTCAGAAAAAAGGGAACCCGCCTTGCAATGCCGAAGACAATCTGCGTGCCAGACTCCTCATCATTGAAGCTAGGTTCAGGGGCTACTGAGGGAGTCCTGGACTAAGGGGTCCTTGGGCGTCCGGCCTATTATCAATGGGCCGGACTGGTGGGCTGTGAAGACATGAAGGCCGAAGACTGTACCCGTGTCCGGATTGGACTCTCCCTGGCGTGGAAGGCAAGCTTGGCGACCAACTATGAAGATTCCTTCTTATGTAACTGACTCTATGTAACCCTAGATTCCCCGGTGTCTATATAAACCGGAGGGTGTAGTCCGAAAAGGATATACTCATTACCATAGTCATATAGGCTAGGCTTCTAGGGTTTAGCCATTCCGATCTCGTGGTAGATCAACTCTTGTAATACTCATATTCATCA
>JAAAWM010010967.1:0-57153 GCA_036873465.1 Thinopyrum obtusiflorum | reverse complement strand
TTGACGGTGGGGCCGGTCTGAACTTGATCTCGCATGTTGTGATCAAAAGGCTACAGATTCCCGATGGAGACCTCGAAGAGACGGGTAATTTTCAAGGGGTCAACCCGGGAAGGAGTCAGCCGAAGGGTAAGGTCACGCTGCCCGTGACGTTTGGAGGCGAGTTGAACTACCGGACAGAGAGGATTGCTTTCGATGTAGCCGAGATCCCCTTGCCCTACAACGGGATCCTCGGCCGCCCGGCACTAGCCAAGTTCATGGCGGCGTCACACTACGCCTACAACACACTGAAGATGCCTGGGCCGATGACCATCATCACCGTCCCCTCCGACAAGAAGGATGCCCTGATCTGCGCTGACCAACTCTACCGGGAGGCAGTTGCAGCGACTGCCGCTAAGGCACTTGCTCCTGCCGCCGAAGCCCCGGGAGGAAAGAAGACCGACAAGACCTCTCGCACCCACTCCGGCAAGCGCACCTCTTCAGAGAGTTGTGCTCCCGTCGAGGACGTGCCAGAGAGCTCCACCGGCAAGAGCAAGAAATCCAGAGCTGCGCCACCAGAGATCAAGAAGGTGTCCGTCAAGGAGGATGGCATGGGAGGGGCTTTGACCATAAGCTCCTCCCTTGACAGCAAATAGGAAAGCGCGCTCGTCACCTTCCTGTGGGCGAATGTCGATGTGTTTGCGTGGCAAGCATCCAACATCCCCGGCGTTCCCAGGGAGGTGATTGAGCACCATCTTGCCATCTGTCCTCATGCGCGACCTGTCAAGCAGAAGGTCAGGAAGCAAGCTTTGGAGTGGTAGGAGTTCATCACAGAGGAGATAAGGAAGTTAGAAGCAGCAGGCTTGGTGAGGGGAGTACTCCATCCGACGTGGTTGGCCAATCCAGTGGTGGTGCGCAAGGCGGATGGGAAGTGGAGGCTGTGTATTGATTACACGGATATCAATAAGGCTTGTCCAAAGGACCCTTTCCCGTTGCCGCGCATTGACCAGATTGTTGACTCCACGGCCGGGTGCGACTTGTTGTCGTTCCTCGACGCCTACTCAGGATACCACCAGATCTTCATGACGAGAGAAGATGAAGAGAAGACAGCATTCATTACCCCATGTGGTACATATTGCTTTTTGCGAATGCCTTTCGGGTTGAAGAGTGCTGACTCAACGTTTGCAAGAGCAGTCCAAATTGGTTTTGAGCCCCAGCTACATAGAAATATGAAAGCTTATATGGATGACATAGTGGTCAAAACCAAGGACAAGGCGACACTCGTGCAAGATTTAGAAGAGACATTTGCAAATTTGCGCAAGATCAACCTCAAGTTGAACCCTGAGAAGTGTGTCTTCGGTGTTCCGTCCGGCAAACTTCTCGGGTTCTTTGTGTCACAGCGCGGGATTGAGGCGAATCCGGATAAGATCAAGGCCATTGAGCAAATTGAGGCGCCTAAGCGGATCAAGGATGCGCGCCGGCTCACTGGCTGCGTTGCCGCCATGAGCAGGTTCACTTCCAAGTCTGCCGAGCGTGCCCTCCCCTTCTTCAAAATCTTGAAGAAGGCGGGCCCAATGGAGTGGACCCCAGAGGCCGAAGCAGCACTGCAGGATTTGAAGAAATACCTCTCCTCTACACCAATACTGGTTGCGCCTAAACCACAAGAGCCATTGCTGCTATATCTTGCAGCAACGAACCAAGTGGTTAGTGCCGCGCTAGTGGCACAGAGGGAGGTCGACAAAGAGGCGGCGGCAACGGCAGGACGGGCGGATGATGAGCCAGAGCTTCCCCCGGCAGGACCTGGTGCCGGCGAGGCGAGGCCCCCGGCAGAGTCTGACGCCGGCGGGACAGGGCCCGTGCAACCGAATGGAATGGTGCAGAAAAAGAAGATGATGCAGCACCCGGTTTACTTTGTCAGCTCCCTATTAGAGGGGGCTAGATCAAGGTACTCCGGCGTGCAGAAATTGCTCTTCGGCCTCCTTATGGCCTCGAGGAAGCTGCGTCATTACTTCCTAGGCCACGAAATCACCGTCGTCACCCGCCTCCCGTTGCAATGGATATTGCACAACCCAGACGCAACCGGGAGGATTGTGGAATGGGATTTGGAACTGTCAAGCTTTGGTTTGAAGTTTGAAAGTACTTCAACAATCCAGAGTAGAGTCTTGGTAGAGTTCATTGCCGAATGGACTTCAACGCCCGATGAAGAGATCCAGGAGACCACTCTCCCCGGCAAGGAAACAAGTCGCAACTGGGTTATGTACTTTGACGAGGCTTTCTCGCTGGAAGGCGCCGGTGCCGGTGTGCTACTCATTGCACCCACCGGAGAGCACCTCAAGTATGTAGTCCAGATGCACTTTCCTAGGGAGATGTCAACAAACAACACTGCTGAGTACAAGGGGTTGCTTGCCGGTCTCAGGATCGCGGCAGACCTCGGGATCAAGAAGCTTATTGTCAGGGGTGATTCACAGCTCGTCGTCAAGCAAGTTAACAGAGATTATCAAAGCCCGTTGATGGAGGCCTACGTGAATGAGGTGAGGAAGCTGGAGGAGCGTTTTGATGGTATACAAGCGGAGCATGTTCCCCGAGTGGAGAACGACACCGCCGATTACCTGTCGAAGCGCGCTGCACTCAAACTACCTGTGGAACCAGGTACTTTTGTGCTTCAGTTAACTCAACCATCCGTTGAACCATCGACAGAGCAGAACAACCGCAGGAAATCAGGCCCCGACAAGTAATTTCCCGCTGAGCTCCCAGGAGCCGCCGGCAAGGATGTTGCCGTGGACGCCGAGCCTGCCACAGGGCGACAGACTCCGGTAGGGCGTCAAACCCTAGCCGCAGAGACAGCCGCTCTCATGGCAGAGGAAATGCCTTTGGTCCTTGCCGTCGAGCCCCAGGCTCTGGCATGGGCACAGCATACCGTCCGATTCCTCCAAATAGGGGAACTCCCTGAGGAGCAGGAAGAAGCGGAGAAAGTAGCCCGTCGGTCTGCTATGTATCAGTTCGTCGACGACGTTCTGTACAGAAAAAGACCAAACGGTGTGAACTTGAAGTGCATTCCCCGGGAGGAAGGACTGGAGCTGTTGGCAGAGATACACGGAGGCATATGTGTCTCCCACATAGGGTCGAGGGCCCTTGCCGGCAAGGCATTCCAGCAAGGTTTCTTCTGGCCCACTGCCCTCCAGGATGCAACGGCGCTAGTAACCAAGTGTGAAGCGTGCCAGTTTCATTCAAAGAAGCTTCATCAACCAGTTCAAGCTCTCCAAACAATCCCTCTTTCCTGGCCATTCTCGGTCTGGGGGCTCGACATACTGGGCCCCTTTCCCCGTGCTGTCGGGGGCTTTGAGTACTTGTACGTTGCAATCGACAAGTTCGCAAAGTGGCCGGAGGTGGAGGCAGTGAGAAAGGTGACAACACAATCAGCTGTCAAGTTCGTCAAGGGGCTAGTCTGTCGTTTTGGTGTGCCAAATAGGGTCATCACCGACAACGGCACGCAGTTCATGAGCCACGCCTTCATGCAGTACATCCAGGACCTAGGCAGCAAGGTCTGCTTTGCTTCAGTTGCAAATCCACGGAGCAACGGCCAGGCTAAGAGGGCAAATGCTGAAGTGTTGCGAGGCCTCCGGACAAGGACTTTTGACAGGCTACGCAGGTGCGGACGGTGCTGGATTGATGAATTGCCGGCGGTTCTTTGGTCAATCAGAATGACACCAAATCGAGCCACCAGCCAGACACCCTTCTCCCTCATTTCCGGGGCAAAAGCAGTACTCCCCACGGAACTCACATACGGGTCACCTCGAGTGCTCGCTTACAATGAGCTTGAGCAAGAGCAGTTGCGGCAAGATGACGCAACGCTCCTTGATGAAGATCGTCTTCGGGCGGCTGTGCGAGCAGCATGCTACCAGCAAGCCTTACGCCGCTACCATAGCCGCAAGGTTCATGCCCGAAGCTTTGAGGAAGGCGACCTTGTTCTTTGGAATGTTCAGTCGGCCAAGAATTCCAACAAGTTGACGCCAAAATGGGAAGGCCCTTATCGGGTAACACGAGTTACCAGGCCCGGCGCAGTCCGCCTGGAGACCAAAGATGGTATTCCAGTGAGCAACTCCTGGAACATTGAACATCTTCGCAAGTTTTACCCATAAGGCGCGGTTGCCGGGCCCCCCGGCAAACCACCTTTTGTACAAGCCTTGCCGGCGAGGCATGTAACGCTTTGTACAAAGCCAGGCACAGACCCTGAGCATAAATAAACGAAGCGCTGGTGCCCTAAGTTTTAGCATGCATGCTAGGTCGAGTCTCTCTCTGTGTTAGGGTTGATAGTGCTTGGCGGCGACTAACCCTTAGCATAGAGGTCGAGTATGCATCTCTTTGTTCCTTTCCGTCCTTTTTGGGTTCGCAGGATGCATGGGGGGGGGGGGGGGGGGGGGGGGGGGGGGGGGGGGGGGGGGGGGGGGGGGGGGGGGGGGGGGGGGGGGGGGGGGGGGGGGGGGGGGGGGGGGGGGGGGGGGCCTCCGTATGAAACTTGAACGTATGAGACTTCGCCCGCTCTCATACCATCTTGATGCATGGACATTTCTGCTGAGCTATTTTAGAAGAAAAGAGGACAGGCCAACGCCCGGACCCCGACAAGCCAAGGTTGCCGGGGGCTGCGGGTCTGAGAATCCAGACACGGCAAGCCAAGGTTGCCGGGGGCTGCGGCATCAGATAAGTTTTTCTCCCCCACTCTGTGCCTCCGTATGAAACTTGAACGTATGAGACTTCGCCCGCTCTCATACCATCTTGCTCCCTCTGTCCCATGCCCGAAAGCCTTACTTTGGGCCGGAATTTGGTTGTAGTGTGATGGGAAGGGGACGGGCGAAGGGCCTAATCCCACTTAGCCCTTACCTCCGCCAAAGGCGTGAGTGTGGCCGAGCTATAAGGGCAGGACGGCAAGGCTTGTTGCCGGGGTACAATGTTTATCTTAAGATAACGAGGACTCGCTCCTTGGTGTGGCCCTTGCCCACGCGCAAACGAAACCCGGCAAACACCCTTCTCTTCATTAATACATTGCCAACAAGTACAATTCATACGGAATGCATACATGAGCAAGGGGGTTACAAGGTCTAAATTCTACTAAGGCCCGTAGGCTTACAAACTAAAAAAAGATAAGTGCCCCGTGATTCCCGTTCTTGCCGTTTTCCTCCCAGGTACGGCAGGTGAAGGCAGAAAGGGGGCGATGGGGAACGCGCCGATGGAGAGCTTGACGAGGAAGGCCCTCGGCAGGGTGCGTGGCCGAGGGAGGGGCAATGCGGTCAGTCAGAGTCAGAGTCGGCGTCCCCCCGCCCGGCGCCCTCATCGTCGCTGTCGCTGTCCTCCTTGTCACTCCCGCTTGAGGAAGAGTCTTCGTCGTCGGAGGAGCTCTCCATGCAGCACTTTTGGCGAGTTCCAAAGTCTCCAAAGACCTTGATGGAGAGAAGGCCGTTCTCCATTAATTTGAAATAGAGAATGAGCCCCGCCGTTAGGCTGTGGATGTGAGCGAAGGTCTTCCATCCGCGGCGAAGATACATGACATGAGGGGTGGGAAAATCGACATCAACCCGTGTCCCGCCATTCCCGCAACCCCTCATGTGCAACCTCAGAGTTTGTGGCGGGTCGAGCTCCATCTCCCGAGCGAATGGAGTAGGGAGACGAAGACGATGGCACGCTGGCCGATGCAGCCTGATGAAGAACTCGCGGGGCTGATCCCCGACGTGTCCCTAAATTGGGGGAGGGACCACCAGCGGAGGCGAGGCCGATGCGCCGCCCCGTCCTCCTCTCCCCCGGGCACCACGGCGACCTCGGCCTCGCCCCCTCCCCCTCCCCCTCATGGTCGGCTCCGTCGCCACAAGCTCTTGGGAAGGAAGGGCGCGCTGTCAAGCGGAGACCCTCGTCGCCACCGTCGAAGCACCGGCGCGCCCTCTCGCCATGGCAAAAGAGAGAAAGAAGCCAAGGTGGAAGAAGGCGGATGATGAAAGGTTGAGGGGTGCCATCCCCCTCCCCTTTTTATAAAGGGGCGGGGTCGGGGCTCGGCCGCCCCGCTCAACCAATCCGGCCACCAAGAGTGCAGGGAATCGAGACCGACCCGCTGCTCCAATCAGCGGCGGCCCGGTTTCCCACCTCGTCCGCCTCGTCATTCAAGGCCCGCACCCGCCGCCTGCCATCTTCAAGGCATGGAGGACACATGGCGAGCGAACAAAAATCGAGGGGACAAGTGGGGCAACTGTTTTTCACCCTGTGATCGCAGGGCACGAGCGCCTCAAAGGCCACGACCCGAGTCCACTCAGTAAATGAGCCGTGCCCCTGCATTTTCCTCTTTTTATGGGGAAGGCGTGAGCCGCCTCTTTACCATGATGTGACGCATGAGGGCAGCAGCCGCCCCACGCGTGACCCCCACGTCATGCACGACCCTCCACGTCGTGCATTCAACATGGGTCGTGGGGGAGCGCAAGCGAAAGAGTTACTACGGTAAAAATCCGCCCCGCCTGCCCGCGCACCGTTCTGGGCCTAGCCCAACAACGCATTGCGCTTATGTGTGGCCCAGGCCTGGGGGCTCCTGTCGGTGTACAAAAGTAGGGGCTCTCCTTTTGACCCCTCTACTTGTGCACGGGCAGTCAGAGCCGCGCTCTTGTGCCCAGGCCTGGGGGCTCCTGTCGGTATACAAAAGTAGGGGCTCTCCTTTTGACCCCTCTACTTGTGCACGGGCAGTCAGAGCCGCGCCTGCGGCCACACTTAGCAGGGCAAGGGGAGGAACCAAAAGCATGAGACGGGCAAAGCAACGCCAAGACCAAGAAACACAAAGAGCAAGAGGGCGAGGTGGATGATACGTCTCCAACATATCTATAATTTTTTATTGTTCCATGCTATATTATATTCTGTTTTGGATGTTTAATGGGCTTTATTATACACTTTTATATTATTTTTGGGACTAACCTATTAACCGGAGGCCCAGCCCAAATTGCTGTTTTTTTGCCTATTTCAGTGTTTCGAAGGAAAGGAATATCAAACGGAGTCCAAACGGAATGAAACCTTCGGGAACGTGATTTTTGGAACAAACGTGATCCAGAGGACTTGGAGTGGATGTCAAGCAATCAATGAGGAGGCCACGAGGCAGGGGGGCGCGCCTACCCCCCTGGGCGCGCCCTCCACCCTCATGGGCCCCTCATAGCTCCACCGACCTACTTCTTCCTGCTATATATACCTACATACCCCCAAACCATCAGAGACAGAGCCAAAACCCTATTTCCACCGCCGCAACCTTCTGTACCCGTGAGATCCCATCTTGGGGCCTTTTCCGGCGCTCCGCCGGAGGGGGCATCAATCACGGAGGGCTTCTACATCAACACCATAGCCTCTCCGATGATGTGTGAGTAGTTTACCTCAGACCTTCGGGTCCATAGTTATTAGCTAGATGGCTTCTTCTCTCTCTTTGGATCTCAATACAAAGTTCTCCTCGATTCTCTTAGAGATCTATTTGATGTAACTCTTCTTTTTGCGGTGTGTTTGTTGAGATGGGGGGGGGGGGGGGGGGGGGGGGGGGGGGGGGGGGGGGGGGGGGGGGGGGGGGGGGGGGGGGGGGGGGGGGGGGGGGGGGGGGGGGGGGGGGGGGGGGGGGGGGGGGGGGGGGGGGGGGGGGGGGGGGGGGGGGGGGGGGGGGGGGGGGGGGGGCTAGATGCATGCTGGATAGCGGTCGATATGTGGAGTAATAGTAGTAGATGCAGGCAGGAGTCGGTCTACTTGTCACAGACGTGATGCCTATATACATGATCATACCTAGATATTCTCATAATTATGCTTAATTCTATCAATTGCTCAACAGTAATTCGTTTACCCACTGTAATACTTATGCTATCTTGAGAGAAGCCACTAGTGAAACCTATGGCCCCCGGGTCTATTTTCCATCATATTAATCTCCCAACAACTAACTATTCCTATTACCGTTTATTTTGCTTTCTTTACTTTTATTCATTACCATAAAAATACCAAAAATATTATCTTATCATCTCTATCAGATCTCACTCTCGTAAATGACCGTGAAGGGATTGACAACCCCTTTATCGCGTTGGTTGCAAGGTTCTTATTTGTTTGTGTAGGTGCATGGGACTCGAGCGTGGTCTCCTACTGGATAGATACCTTGGTTCTCAAAAACTGAGGGAAATACGCTACTTTACTGCATCACCCTTTCCTCTTCAAGGGAAAACCAACGCAGTGCTCAAGAGGTAGCAAGAAGGATTTCTGGCGCCGTTGCCGGGGAGTCTACGCACAAGTCAAGACATACCAAGTACCCATCACAAACTCTTATCCCTCGCATTACATTATTTGCCATTTGCCTCTCGTTTTCCTCTCCCCCACTTCACCCTTGCCGTTTTATTTGCCCTCTTTTCTGTTTGCCTCTTTTTCGCTTGCTTCTTGTTTGCTTGTGTTCTGGATTGCTTGCTTGTCATGATGGCTCAAGATAATACTAAATTGTGTGACTTTACCAATACCAACAACAATGATTTTCTTAGCACTCCGATTGCTCCTCTTACCGATGCTGAATCTTGTGAAATTAATGCTGCTTTGCTGAATCTTGTCATGAAAGATCAATTCGCCGGCCTTCCTAGTGAAGATGCCGCTACCCATCTAAATAGCTTTGTTGATTTGTGTGACATGCAAAAGAAGAAAGATGTTGACAATGATATTGTCAAATTGAAGCTATTTCCATTTTCTCTTAGATCGCGCTAAAACTTGGTTTTTGTCTTTGCCTAAAAATAGTATTGATTCTTGGAATAAGTGAAAAGATGCTTTTATCTCTAAGTATTTTCCTCCCGCTAAAATCATCTCCCTTAGAAATGATATTACGAATTTTAAGCAACTTGATCATGAACATGTTGCACAAGCTTGGGAGAGGATGAAATTAATGATACGTAATTGCCCTACTCATGGTTTGAATTTGTGGATGATCATACAAAAATTTTATGCCGGATTGAATTTTGCTTCTAGAAATCTTTTAGATTCGGCCGCGGGAGGCACTTTTATGGAAATCACTTTAGGAGAAGCTACTAAACTCCTAGATAATATTATGGTTAATTATTCTCAATGGCACACCGAAAGATCTACTAGTAAAAAAGTGCATGCGATTGAAGAAATTAATGTTCTGAGTGGAAAGATGGATGAACTTATGAAATTGTTTGCTAATAAGAGTGTTTCTTCTGATCCTAATGATATGCCTTTGTCTACCTTGATTGAGAATAATAATGAATTTATGGATGTGAATTTTGTAGGTAGGAATAATTTTGGTAACAATGCTTATAGAGGAAACTTTAATCCTAGGCCGTATATTAGTAATTCCTCTAATAATTATGGTAATTCCTACAACAATTCTTATGGAAATTTTAATAAGATGCCCTCTGATTTTGAGACTAGTGTTAAAGAATTTATGATTGCGCAAAAGAATTTCAATGCTTTGCTTGAAGAAAAATTGCCTAAGATTGATGAATTGGCTAGAAACGTGGATAGAATTTCTCTTGATGTTGATTCTTTGAAGCTTAGATCTATTCCACCTAAGCATGATATCAATGAGTCTCTCAAAGCTATGAGAATTTCCATTGATGAGTGCAAAGAAAGAACCTCTAGGATGCGTGCTAAGAAAGATTGCTTTGTAAAAGCGTGTTCTTCTAGTTTCTATGAGAATAAAGATGAAGATAAAAAAATATTGATGTGTCCCCTATTAAATCTTTGTTTTGCAATATGAATCTTGATAATGATGGTACTGGAGATGAGTCAACTTTAGTTAGAAGGCGTCCCAAAAATTCAGAGTTTTTAGATCTTGATGCAAAATTTGGTAAAAGTGGGATTGAAGAGGTCAAAACTTTACATAGCAATGAACCCACTATCTTGGATTTCAAGGAATTTAATTATGATAATTTCTCTTTGATAGATTGTATTTCCTTGTTGCAATCCGTGCTAAATTCTCCTCATGCTTATAGTCAAAATAAAGCTTTTACCAAACATATCGTTGATGCTTTGATGCAATCTTATGAAGAAAAACTTGAGTTGGAAGTATCTATCCCTAGAAAACTTTATGATGGGTGGGAACCTACTATTAAAATTAAAATTAAAGATCATGAATGCTATGCTTTGTGTGATTTGGGTGCTAGACGATTCCAAAAACTTTGTGTGATATGTTAGGTTTCCGTGAATTTGATGATTGTTCTTTAAACTTGCACCTTGCGGATTCCACTATTAAGAAACCTATGGGAAGAATTAATGATGTTATTATTGTTGCAAATAGGAACTATGTGCCCGTAGATTTCATTGTTCTTGATATAGATTGCAATCATTCATGTCCTATTATTCTTGGTAGACCTTTCCTTAGAACGATTGGTGCAATTATTGATATGAAGGAAGGAAATATTAGATTCCAATTTCCGTTAAGGAAAGGCATGGAACACTTTCCTAGAAAGAAAATTAAATTACCATATGAATCTATTATGAGAGCCACTTATGGATTGCCTACCAAAGATGGCAATACCTAGATCTATCCTTGCTTTTATGCCTAGCTAAGGGCGTTAAACGATAGCGCTTGTTGGGAGGCAACCCAATTTTATTTTAGTTTTTTGCTTTTTGCTCCTGTTTAGGAATAAATCTTTGATCTAGCCTCTGGTTAGATTTGTTTTTGTGTTTTAATTATTGTTTGTGCCAAGTTAAACCTATAGGATCTTCTTGGATGATAGTTATTTGATCTTGCTGAAAATTCCAGAAACTTTCTGTTCATGAAACAATTGTTTAAAATCACCAGAACATGATAAAATACTGATTCCAGTTGAAGTAGATCAATAAACAAATTATCTAGGTCGTCCTATTTTGGTAGATTTTTCTGAGTTCCAGAAGTTTGCGTTAGTTACAGATTACTACAGACTGTTCTGTTTTTGACAGAATCTGTTTTTCGTGTGTTGTTTGCTTATTTTGATGAGTCTATGGTTAGTAAAATAGGTTATAAACCATAGATAAGTTGGAATACAGTAAGTTTAACACCAATATAAATAAATAATGAGTTCAATACAGTAGCTTGAAGTGGTGTTTTGTTTTCTTTCGCTAATGGAGCTCACGAGATTTTCTGTTAAGTTTTGTGTTGTGAAGTTTTCAAGTTTTGGGTAAGGATTTGATGGATTATGGAACAAGGAGTGGCAAGAGCCTAAGCTTGGGGATGCCCAAGGCACCCCAAAGTAAATCTAAGGACACCAAAAATCCAAATCTTGGGGATGCCCCGGAAGGCATCCCCTCTTTCGTCTTCGTCCATCGGTAACTTTACTTGGAGCTATATTTTTATTCACCACATGATAAGTGTTTTGCTTGGAGCGTCTTGTATGATTTGAGTCTTTGCTTTTAGTTTACCACAATCATCCTTGCTGAATACACTTTTGAGAGAGCCACACGTGATTCGAAATATATTAGAATACTCTATGTGCTTCACTTATATCTTTTGATCTATATAGTTTTTGCTCTAGTGCTTCACTTATATCTTTTAGAGCACGGCGGTGGTTTTGTTTTATAGAAACTATTGTTCTCTCATGCTTCACTTATATCATTTTGAGAGTCGTACAAAACAGCATGGTAATTTGCTCAAATTGATAAATTAGTCCTAATATGATAGGCATCCAAGATTAGTAAAAACTTTCTTATAAGTGCGTTGAATACTAAGAGAAGTTTGATGCTTGATGATTGTTTTGAGATATGGGGGGGGGGGGGGGGGGGGGGGGGGGGGGGGGGGGGGGGGGGGGGGGGGGGGGGGGGGGGGGGGGGGGGGGGGGGGGGGGGGGGGGGGGGGGGGGGGGGGGGGGGGGGGGGGGGGGGGGGGGGGGGGGGGGGGGGGGGGGGGGGGGGGGGGGGGGGGGGGGGGGGGGGGGGGGGGGGGGGGGGGGGGGGGGGGGGGGGGGGGGGGGGGGGGGGGGGGGGGGGGGGGGGGGGGGGGGGGGGGGGGGGGGGGGGGGGGGGGGGGGGGGGGGGGGGGGGGGGGGGGGGGGGGGGGGGGGGGGGGGGGGGGGGGGGGGGGGGGGGGGGGGGGGGGGGGGGGGGGGGGGGGGGGGGGGGGGGGGGGGGGGGGGGGGGGGGGGGGGGGGGGGGGGGGGGGGGGGGGGGGGGGGGGGGGGGGGGGGGGGGGGGGGGGGGGGGGGGGGGGGGGGGGGGGGGGGGGGGGGGGGGGGGGGGGGGGGGGGGGGGGGGGGGGGGGGGGGGGGGGGGGGGGGGGGGGGGGGGGGGGGGGGGGGGGGGGGGGGGGGGGGGGGGGGGGGGGGGGGGGGGGGGGGGGGGGGGGGGGGGGGGGGGGGGGGGGGGGGGGGGGGGGGGGGGGGGGGGGGGGGGGGGGGGGGGGGGGGGGGGGGGGGGGGGGGGGGGGGGGGGGGGGGGGGGGGGGGGGGGGGGGGGGGGGGGGGGGGGGGGGGGGGGGGGGGGGGGGGGGGGGGGGGGGGGGGGGGGGGGGGGGGGGGGGGGGGGGGGGGGGGGGGGGGGGGGGGGGGGGGGGGGGGGGGGGGGGGGGGGGGGGGGGGGGGGGGGGGGGGGGGGGGGGGGGGGGGGGGGTGCAACTTTCCACCGTTCCGTTTATCATGACATGTTTCATCATTGTCATATTGCCTTGCATGATCATGTAGTTGACATCGTATTTGTGGCAAAGCCACCATGCTTATTATTCATACATGTCACTCTTGATTCATTGCCCATCCCGGTACACCACCGGAGGCATTCATATAGAGTCATACTTTGTTCTAGTATCAAGTTGTAATCACTGAGTTGTAAATAAATAGAAGTGTGATGATCATCATTCATAGAGCATTGTTCCAAAAAAAAAAGAGAAAGGCCACAAAAAAAGGAAAGGCCCAAAAAAAAGAAAATAAAGAAGGGACAATGCTACTATCCTTTTTTCCATACTTGTGCTTCAAAGTAGCACCATGATCTTTATGATAGAGAGTCTCTTATTTTGTCACTTTCATATACTAGTGGGAATTTTTCATTATAGAACTTGGCTTGTATAATCCAACAATGGGCTTCCTCAAATGCCCTAGGTCTTCGTGAGCAAGCAAGTTGGATGCACACCCACTCAGTTTCTTTTGTTGAGCTTTCATGCATTTATAGCTCTAGTGCATCCGTTGCATGGCAATCCCTACTCCTTGCATTGACATCAATCGATGGGCATCTCCCTAGCTCATTGATTAGCCACGTCAATGTGAGACTTTCTCCTTTTTTGTCTTCTCCACATAACCCCCATCATCATATTCTATTCCACCCATAGTGCTATATCCATGGCTCACGCTCATATATTGCGTGAAAGTTGAAAAAAGTTTGAGATTACTGAAGTATGAAACAATTGCTTGGCTTATCATCGGGGTTGTGCATGATGAGAGCATTCTTGTGTGACGAAAATAGAGCATGACCAAACTATATGATTTTGTAGGGATGAACTTTCTTTGGCCATGCTATTTTGAGAAGACATAATTGCTTAGTTAGTATGCTTGAAGTATTATTACTTTTATGTCAATATTAAAATTTTATCTTGAATCTTTCGGATCTGAATATTCATACCAAAAATAAGAGGATTACATTGAAAATTATGCAAAGTAGCATTCCACATCAAAAATTCTGTTTTTATCATTTACCTACTCGAGGACGAGCAGGAATTAAGCTTGGGGATGCTTGATACGTCTCCAACGTATCTATAATTTTTTATTGTTCCGTGCTATATTATATTCTGTTTTGGATGTTTAATGGGCTTTATTATACAGTTTTATATTATTTTTGGGACTAACCTATTAACCGGAGGCCCAGCCCAAATTGCTGTTTTTTTGCCTATTACAGTGTTTCGAAGGAAAGGAATATCAAACGGAGTCCAAACGGAATGAAACCTTCGGGAACATGATTTTCGAAACAAACGTGATCCAGAGGACTTGGAGTGGACGTCAAGCAATCAACGAGGAGGCCACGAGGCAGGGGGCGCGCCTACCCCCCCTGGGCGCGCCCTCCACCCTCGTGGGCCCCTCGTAGCTCCACCGACCTACTTCTTCCTCCTATATATACCTACGTACCCCCAAACCACCAGAGACGGTGCCAAAACCCTATTTCCACCGCCGCAACCTTCTGTACCCATGAGATCCCATCTTGGGGCCTTTTCCGGTGCTCCACCGGAGGGGCATCGATCACGGAGGGCTTCTACATCAACACCATAGCCTCTCCGATGATGTGTGAGTAGTTTACCTCAGACCTTCGGGTCCATAGTTATTAGCTAGATGGCTTCTTCTCTCTCTTTGGATCTCAATACAAAGTTCTCCTCGATTCTCTTGGAGATCTATTTGATGTAACTCTTCTTTTTGTGGTGTCTTTGTCGAGATCCGATGAATTGTGGGTTTATGATCAAGATTATCTATGAACAATATTTGAATCTCCTCTGAATTCTTTTATGTATGATTGGTTATCTTTGCAAGTCTCTTCGAATTATCAGTTTGGTTTGGCCTACTAGATTGATCTTTCTTGCAATGGGAGAAGTGCTTAGCTTTGGGTTCAATCTTGCGGTGCTCGATCCCAGTGACAGCAGGGGAAACGACACATATTGTATTGTTGCCATCGAGGATAAAAAGATGGGGTTTATATCATATTGCATGAGTTTATCCCTCTACATCATGTCATCTTGCTTAAAGCATTACTCCGTTCTTATGAACTTAATACTGTAGATGCATGCTGGATAGCGGTCGATGTGTGGAGTAATAGTAGTAGATGCAGGCAGGAGTTGGTCTACTTGTCACGGACGTGATGCCTATATACATGATCATACCTAGATATTCTCATAATTATGCTCAATTCTATCAATTGCTCGACAGTAATTCGTTTACCCACCGTAATACTTATGCTATCTTGAGAGAAGCCACTAGTGAAACCTATGGCCCCCGGGTCTATTTTCCATCATATTAATCTCCCAACAACTAGCTATTCCTATTACCATTTATTTGGCTTTCTTTACTTTTATTCTTTACCATAAAAATACCAAAAATATTATCTTATCATCTCTATCAGATCTCACTCTCATAAGTGACCGTGAAGGGATTGACAACCCCTTTATCGCATTGGTTGCGAGGATCTTATTTGTTTGTGTAGGTGTGTGGGACTCGAGCGTGGTCTGCTACTGGATTGATACCTTGGTTCTCAAAAACTGAGGGAAATACTTACGCTACTTTACTGCATCACCCTTTCCTCTTCAAGGGAAAACCAACGCAGTGCTCAAGAGGTAGCAGTGGACTCCCCGGATGAGACCCTTGCCGGGGCGGCCTCCGCAGCCCCGGCAAGAGCCTTGCCGGGGCAACTTGCCCAACACCAGCAGAGCGCGCCACCCTTGAGCCCAAGGGTTTCAACACCACCAACAACCACATTGGAACCGAGGCTCGGGAGGCACCTCCATGGTGGCATGCAGATCTTTGTGAAGATCATAAGCACTCAAGATCAGATGAGGACCAGAAGACGACGATGCCCGGCAAGATCCTTGCCGAGGAAATCCACAAGACCCCCGGCAAGATCCTTGCCCGGGACGACTGCGATACCGCGGCAAGACCCTTGCTGGGGCCCCGGCAAGACCCTTGTCGGGGGAACCTGCGAGGCCACAACCAGGCCCGCGTCTGCCAAGACTCCACCGCCGTTCCTATACAGCTGCCAGCCCAACCAGCTGGGCAGGCACCTGCGTAGCCACGTGCACTTCCAGGCCAGCTCAACAAGCACCTGCGTGGTGGCATGCAGATCTTCGTGAAGACCCTACCACCACACCATCTCAGCGGCCTGCCAGCCTACATGGCGCTGCATGCAGCGTTGGCCTGGACGCGTGTTGGAGCAAGGCAGGGCGGCGACGGACGGGACGGGCCTCGTTGCCATCCCCAATAAACCAACGGGACACCTAAGGGGGCGCATTTAATGCATCTTGTGCCGTAATGACAGGCGATAAGCTTGGGCACTGTACGCCTTTCCACCTCCTGTGTGCCACTGTGGTGACTGATGAAGCTATGTACCTAGGGTAGGGTCATAGGCCTGACCTAGACACCCTCCCCTAGGACATCACCCTAAAGTCAGAAGCATTCAAGGGATAGCATCATCCACTCAACCAGAAAACTTCCACTCGGACGATTCAATGTCACTCGACCGTAACAGAAACCACTCGACAGACAGAAGATCTAAAGTCACTCTGCATAGCAACGGTCGGGCGTTTACTCCATAGACTTAATGGTCATTTATGTCACTTTATTATAGGCGTTACCTGTAACGTTCTCTCTTTATGTACATTGAACCCCTTGTAACGTGGGCTGGCTGGGGTCCTGGCGCACTCTATATAAGCCACCCCCCTCCACTGGCACAAGGGTTCGCACCCCCTGTAACACACACACGCATAATCCAGTCGACCGCCTCCGGGCTCCGAGACGTAGGGCTATTACTTCCTCCGCGAAGGGCCTGAACTCATAAAACTCGTGTGTACAACTTCGCCATAGCTAGGATCTTGCCTCCTCATACCTACCCCCCATTCTACTGTCAGTCTTAGAACCGGGGGGGGGGGGGGGGGGGGGGGGGGGGGGGGGGGGGGGGGGGGGGGGGGGGGGGGGGGGGGGGGGGGGGGGGGGGGGGGGGGGGGGGGGGGGGGGGGGGGGGGGGGGGGGGGGGGGGGGGGGGGGGGGGGGGGGGGGGGGGGGGGGGGGGGGGGGGGGGGGGGGGGGGGGGGGGGGGGGGGGGGGGGGGGGGGGGGGGGGGGGGGGGGGGGGGGGGGGGGGGGGGGGGGGGGGGGGGGGGGGGGGGGGGGGGGGGGGGGGGGGGGGGGGGGGGGGGGGGGGGGGGGGGGGGGGGGGGGGGGGGGGGGGGGGGGGGGGGGGGGGGGGGGGGGGGGGGGGGGGGGGGGGGGGGGGGGGGGGGGGGGGGGGGGGGGGGGGGGGGGGGGGGGGGGGGGGGGGGGGGGGGGGGGGGGGGGGGGGGGGGGGGGGGGGGGGGGGGGGGGGGGGGGGGGGGGGGGGGGGGGGGGGGGGGGGGGGGGGGGGGGGGGGGGGGGGGGGGGGGGGGGGGGGGGGGGGGGGGGGGGGGGGGGGGGGGGGGGGGGGGGGGGGGGGGGGGGGGGGGGGGGGGGGGGGGGGGGGGGGGGGGGGGGGGGGGGGGGGGGGGGGGGGGGGGGGGGGGGGGGGGGGGGGGGGGGGGGGGGGGGGGGGGGGGGGGGGGGGGGGGGGGGGGGGGGGGGGGGGGGGGGGGGGGGGGGGGGGGGGGGGGGGGGGGGGGGGGGGGGGGGGGGGGGGGGGGGGGGGGGGGGGGGGGGGGGGGGGGGGGGGGGGGGGGGGGGGTCAGGTATACCGCACTCCGATTCAAAATCTCACTGCTGCAGCCCGTATAGCCGAGTCAATTCAGCCTTCCCAGTCAGAGGCTGGCAGAGGTTTGATGCAGATCCGGGCCTTACGCCGGGCAGCAGGAGAGCAGAACACAGCAGTATCTTAGTCGCGGAATAGGATTCATAGCAGATCTGTGATGGCAGACACAGTTCAGTTAGCTCACAGCCCAAGATTGCCCCCGCGGCGTGAGGGACGTGGGCACCGGCAAGACCAGTACAGAAACCACGAGCAATATGATCACCGACTCGGCCATGATGACCGTCGCCGAGTGCCCACACCTCCTCCGAGGAGTGGGTCATATGCGCCTCGGCAGCATGATGACAGACGCCCTCATAGTGGCGAGCGAAGAATACCAGTCGACCCAAGGGAGCCGGGGTTTGATGCGAGATCTATTCTCGTTCAAGGTCTGGTTGACAGGAACAGGGCGCACAGAGAGGGCCATGACAGAAATCACCCGACTGGCAGCAGAGTGCATGTTTCAGGTCCAGAGTGTTTCAGCAGAGCCATCAGGGCCACAGTGATTCCTCCCAACTTCAGGTTGGTGACTGGAGTCAGCAAGTTCACTGGTGAGTCCAAGCCTGACACTTGGCTTGAGGATTACCGAGTGGCTGTGCAGATCGGTGGCGGCAATGATGAAGTTGCCATGAAGCACCTTCCTCTGATGTTGGAAGGATCGGCCAGAGCATGGTTGAATCAGTTAGCACCTAGCAGTATATTCAGTTGGGAGGAACTCGCCTGAGTGTTTGTTAGAACTTTTGAGGGTACCTGCAAACGACCAGCAGGGTTAACAGAATTGCAGCATTGTGTGCAAAAACTGAGTGAAACTCTGAGAGATTTTATTCAGAGGTGGACCACTCTGCACCACACAGTGGAAAATGTGTCCGAGCATCGAGCAGTTTGTGCCTTCAAAGAAGGTGTTAAGTAATTTGCAGAAGGCCAAGGATGAAGCCGTTGGTACGAAAAACTTGTCGACTGATCTGTTCCTGAACCGAGTGTTACTTGCTTTTATCTGAACCAAGCACTATTTCCTTCAGAAACAATGAACCAGGCTCTGACGCAGAAGGATCTAGATCTTGCAGCCGCGCAGAAAGCAGCCGAAGAGAAAACTGCACTCGCCGACCAGAAGCTGGCTTCAGTCACAAACTGGAGGAAGAGAACGCCAAGCTGAAGACTGCCCTGGATGAAGCCAACAAGGAGGCGACTCGTCTGAAGAAGGACAAGAGGGCTCTGACCGACAAGATTGAAGACATTGCCCGCAAGAGGGACGACTTGGAGAGCTATCTGGGAGGGCTTGCCAAGAAGCTGTTCATCATGCTTGAAGGTATTTTCTTTCGTCCGACTGACTTGTTGTTGTCGACTCGATGTATATCCACTGATGTATTGTGTTGCGTAGAATTTTGCCGGAACTTTGAGGAAGAGACCGGGCGAATTGAGACGAACTTGGACCCCATCCTCTCTCCTGTGAAGGACGAAGCT
Organism: Thinopyrum obtusiflorum; assembly: GCA_036873465.1. Taxonomy (NCBI): domain Eukaryota; kingdom Viridiplantae; phylum Streptophyta; class Magnoliopsida; order Poales; family Poaceae; genus Thinopyrum; species Thinopyrum obtusiflorum. Next base: position 38,323 of record JAAAWM010010967.1, on the reverse strand, counting down.
GCCATGAACGTGCTCCGACTAGAAACCCGTGTCGCTGGTGTGGTCGACTATCTTGCTCGTCTGAAGGTCGCAGTGTCGCGCATCGACACAGCACTCTGGCCGGGGGTGACGCTTCAAAATGACCTCGAGTCTCTGATGACTCGACTCAATGAGATCCCTGGTCGAGTGCAGGAATGGAAGAAGTCTTCTGCCCGATGTGGTGCTGACGTGGCTCTGTCGCTTGTTCGTGTCCACTGCAAGGAAGCCCGAGAAGAGAAGCTGGCGGCGATCAAGGTTGCCAATACCAAAAGGCACGATTTCCAATCCTTCATGGAAACTTTCATCACTGCTGCCACTAGGATTGCTGACAAAATTGACCTGGACGAATTCGTCGAGCCTGCTAGCCCTCCTCCTGTGGAGTGAACAAACTTTATGCCTCACCTTAAATTTGCCTCGGAATGCCTAGTGATTTTGTAACGGTTAAACTCCTTCGGGCCTGACGCCCGAGCACTTTAATCCGCGATCTGGAACCTTAGGATTTATCTGAACTTGGTTTATCTCTGAATATGCTTATGTTTGTTTTCGAGTGGAACTTGTTTCTTCATTCAGAATAATCTCTGTATTTGTGAAGCAGCTCTGAGGAGAAGGTCACAGTCGACCTACACCTCATCATCCTTGCGGATAGGGATGGAGCGCACATTGTACTTGTGACGCAGCTCTGAAGAGAAGGCCGTAGTCGACCTGCACCTCGTCGTCCTTGCGGATAGGGATGGAGCGGACATTGTACTTGTGACGTAGCTCCGAGGAGAAGGCCGCAGTCGACCTGCACCTCGTCGTCCTTGCAGATAGGGATGGAGCGGACATTGTGCTTGTGACGTAGCTCCGAGGAGAAGGCCACAGTCGACTTGCACCTCGTCATCCTTGTGGATAGGGATGGATCGTATGATCGAGTCTCCGAGTGAGAAGATCGTTCTTCACTTGGAAAGTATTTTTCAAACTTAGGCGCGTACTATACTGCAGCTAAGCCCCCGAGTGGGAGGGTTGCTCGCCACTCGGTAGGATTTTTCAAACTTAGGCGAGTACTGGACTGCAGCTAAGCCCCTGAGTGGGAGGGTTGCTCGCCACTCGGTAGGATTTTCCAAACTTAGGCGAGTACTGGACTGCAGCTAAGCCCCTGAGTGGGAGGGTTGCTCGCCACTCAGTAGGGTTTTTCAAACTTAGGCGAGTACTGGACTGCAGCTAAGCCCCCGAGTGAGAGGCTTGCTCACCACTCGGTAGGATTTTTCAAACTTAGGCGAGTACTGGACTGTAGCTAAGCCCCCGAGTGAGAGGCTTGCTCACCACTCGGTAGGATTTTTCAAACTTAGGCGAGTACTGGACTGCAGCTAAGCCCCCGAGTGAGAGGCTTGCTCACCACTTGGTAGGATTTTTCAAACTTAGGCGAGTACTGGACTGCAGCTAAGCCCCCGAGTGAGAGGCTTGCTCCCCACTCGGTAGGATTTTTCAAACTTAGGCGAGTACTTTACTGCAGCTAAGCCCCCGAGTGAGAGGCTTGCTCACCACTCGGTAGGATTTTTCAAACTTAGGCGAGTACTGGACTGCAGCTAAGCCCCCGAGTGAGAGGCTTGCTCGCCACTCGGTAGGATTTTTCAAACTTAGGCGAGTACTGGACTGCAGCTAAGCCCCCGAGTGAGAGGCTTGCTCACCACTCGGTAAGATTTTTCAAACTTAGGCGAGTACTGGACTGCAGCTAAGCCCCCGAGTGAGAGGCTTGCTCACCACTTGGTAGGATTTTTCAAACTTAGGTGAGTACTGGACTGCATCTAAGCCCCTGAGTGAGAGGCTTGCTCACCACTCTGTAGGATTTTTCAAACTTAGGCGAAACAGATTGGTAGCTAAGCCCCCGAGTGAGAGGCTTGCTCACCACTCGGTTGGATTTTTCGAACTTAGGCGAAACGGGTTCGCAGCTAAGCCACCCACTGGGGGATTTAGAGCATATAAAAAAGGAACAACAATCATTTATGAGACTATAAAAACTATGTCTTTGATAATCAAACTAGAAGGTATTTCTTATTACATCTCAACAGTCTGAATGCTTAAGTGTAAAAGGGGCGGAGCAGCTCCGCATTCCAAGCGCGTGGCTCGTCTTTCTTATGCTCGACATTGTAAAGATGGTATGCTCCATTGTGGAGCACCTTGGTGATGATGAAGGGACCTTCCCAAGCAGGAGCGAGCTTGTGTGGTTTCTGCTGATCCACTCGAAGAACCAAGTCTCCCTCTTGAAATGCTCGACCCCTCACGTTTCTGGCGTGGAATCAACGCAGGTCTTGCTGATAAATGGTCGACCGGATCAGGGCCATCTCTCTTTCCTCTTCCAGGAGATCAATTACGTCTTGCTGAGCCTGTTCTGCTTCATCTTCTGAGAAAAGCTCGACTCGGGGTGCATTGTGAAGCAAGTCACTCGGAAGTACAGCTTTAGCTCCATAGACCAAGAAGAACGGAGTTCAGCCAGTCGACCGATTAGGAGTTGTCCTCAATCCCCAAAGCACTGATGAAAGTTCATCGACCCAGGCGCCTGCTGCATGCTTGAGGTCATGCATCAATCGGGGTTTTAGTCCTTTGAGAATCAATCCATTTGCTCTTTCAGCTTGTCCATTCGACTGGGGATGGGCGACTGAAGCATAGTCGACTCGAGTGCCTTGGGAAGCGCAGAAGGCTCTGAACTCATCAGAGTCAAAGTTTGACCCATTATCAGTGATGATGTTGTGTGGAACACCATATCTGAATGTTAACTCTCTGATGAAACTGACAGCGGTACTGGCTTCAAGATTTTGATAGGCTTGGCTTCAATCCATTTGGTAAACTTGTCGACTGCCACAAGAACATGAGTGAAACCGCTCCTACCAGTCCTCAGAGGCCCAACCATATCCAATCCCCAAACAGCAAAGGGCCAGACGAGTGGAATGGTCTTCAGGGCTGATGCAGGCTTGTGGGACATGTTGGAGTAAAACTGGCAACCTTCACATTTGTCGACTATTTCTTTCGCCATTTCATTTGCTCGTGGCCAATAAAATCCCGCTCGGTATGCTTTGGCCATGATGGTCCGAGAGGACGCATGGTGACCACAGGTCCCCGAGTGGATGTCGTTGAGGATCACTCGACCTTCTTCTGGTGTTATGCATTTCTGGCTGACTCCAGTTACACTTTCCCTGAATAGCTGTCCTCTTATCACAGTAAAAGCTTTGGATCGACGGACGATCTGTTGAGCCTCTTCTTCATCCTCTCGGAGTTCCTTCCTAAGAATGTATGCGATGTATGGCACTGTCCAGTCGGGAGTGATGACCGAAACCTCCATGATTAAGTTGACCACGGCTGGGACTTCGACTTCAGTTGGATCGGTGGCACTCTTTGGTTGTAGGGGCTCTTCAGTGAAAGGATCTTCCTGAACTGAAGGTGTATGAATATGTTCCAAAAACACATTGCTGGGAATGGCCTCCCTCTTGGAACCTTCTTTGCCAAATCATTAGCTGCTTGATTTTTCAGTCGAGGTATATGATGGAGCTCTAACCCCTCAAACTTCTTTTCCAACTTTCTCACTGCATTACAGTAACCAGTCATAGCCGGGCTTCTGACGTCCCACTCCTTCATCACTTGATTAACCACCAAATCCGAGTCACCGTAGACCATGGGGTGACGGACGCCGAGTGAAATGGCCATACGCAACCCATACAGGAGTGCTTCATATTCAGCTTCGTTGTTGGAGGAATCAAAGTGAATCTGGAGGACATATCTGAGCTTGTCTCCTCGGGGGGATACCAGTACTACCCCAGCACCAGAACCATTCAGCATCTTGGATCCATCAAAGAACATGGTCCAATGCTCCGAGTGAATCTGAGTCGGGAGTTGCTGTTCGACCCACTCGGCGAGGAAATCTGCAATTGCTTGGGACTTGATTGCTTTCTTTGCCTCAAACTTGATATCCAATGGAAGGAGTTCAATCGCCCATTTTGCCACTCGACCAGTTGCATCTCTGTTGTTCAGAATCTCAGACAATGGTGCGTCGCTGACAACTGTAATGGAATGATCTGAGAAATAGTGAGCAACCTTCTTCGTGGTCATGTAAATTCCGTAAACAAGCTTCTGATAATGTGGATATCTCTGCTTGGACGGAGTCAAGACTTCCGAAACATAATACACTGGGCGCTGAACTTTATAGGCTTTTCCTTCTTCTTCCCGCTCGACCGTGAGCACTGTACTGACAACTTGTCCAGTGGCTGCAATATAAAGCAGTAAAGGCTCTTTGCTGATTGGGGCAGCAAGCATCGGCTGGGTGGAAAGCAGGGCTTTGAGCTCTGCAAACGCTGCGTCAGCTTCATCAGTCCACTTGAACTTGCCAGCTCTAGATCGAGGTTGAGCTGAATCTGCTTCTGCTCCAGGTCAGCAAAACGAGCTCCAAGTTCGCAGGATTTCTGAATCAAAAGACGGTCAATCGACGGATGGAAAGTTTGGTTACTTCAGAGCAATAGAGTGATAAATTCAACAAGTTCTAAGACTACTACCGAATCAAACATCCAACAGTAGTCTCGGAGACTACACCCAGTGGGTGCACTTAGCGTGCCCCCACTGGTCCAGTTTCCACTCGACATGGTCTGTCCAGGCTGAGTGTAAAAAAAAAGTTGCACAAAAAAGTTGCTCTCAGACCATAGTCGACTGCCAGCAGTCAACTATGGTCTCGGGGACTACACCCAGTGGGTGCACTCAGCGTGCCCCCACTGGTTCAAAGATTCAATCGACGCAACCTAGTTGACTCAACATACAAATCTACTCAGTGGCAAGTTAAAACACCCAGTGGGTGTACAAATGCAAAGCGCAGACGGATGAAAAGATTCTTCAAGGAAATTTTTCAGGTAGCATATCCTAACAGAACAAGCGACAAGCTAAAGAGTCAGTCGGTGATCAGCTAACCTGGACGTTGCTCTGGAGAGCTGAGCTGGCGTCATAAGCAGCTTGGCTGGCTTCCTGGACCACCTTCATCTGCTCCATCATGATACCCGCCTGGCGTATAGCCTCCTTGGCTGCGCCCACTTGGTCCTCTGGGATGTGATGTGCAGTAAAGAGTGAAGAAGGATCAGCCGGAGTCATGCAGTCGATGCTGAGGGCTGAGCACTCGTCAATGGTACGGCGAAAGTCACAGAAGTCCGATTGGCATTGCCGCCCTCCGGGTTTGCCGTTTCCGTCGCCGATGTCGACTGAGGCGTTTTACCAGCTGACGCCTTCCTGTTCCTCCTCCCCTGGGGCCTCAGCGGCACATCCTTGTCATCGTCCGGAAGAACAATGACATTGGGAGGAGCTACAAAAAGAATCAACCGCCAGAAATTCAATCGACCAATCAAATGGCTAAGCAAATGAAGAAAGGATTACGAGAGTCATACCCGGGTTGGAGGTGACTGCATCTTCCATTTCCTCGTCTTCATTCTTGTGAGCAGAAGTCTCAGAGGTAGCAGCACTGCAAATTTCAAGATTCAGTCGGTCATGTCATCCACCGCGAGTTGACCAAAACTCAGTTCGTACTAAACCAAGAAATCAAGTTCAACTATTACCCGGAAGCAATGGGAATGGCCACTTTGATCTTGGGCAAGGCCTTCTGCGGTTTTGACGGCATAGCCTTCGGTTGCTTCGGTGTTTTCTCAGTCGGCGCTGGAGAGGACGTCCGAGGGCGCTTTGATGACTGCCCGGTCGGCGCAGTCGCTTTGCCACGGATACTGGCCAGATCGTGAGTAAGCTTGGATCGCCTTTCCCTACGGGGAGGTGAGTCGACCTCTTCTTCATCGCTCGTGTCGTCACTCTCCTCATCCTCCTCTCCGTCAGAGTGCCACTCACCGCTCTCGCCTCCGCTGGCCTCCCCTTCCGGATCCTGCGCCTGCTCTCCGTTGGGCGTCGAGTACATCTCAGTGAGGGCCTAAAAGGCAACAAGCGAAACAAAAATCAGTCGGTTGACAACAAGCAGTTACATGATAAATCAAGGAAACACTCAGCAATTTAGAACTGGACCTTGTCTGGTTCATATGAGTTGTCGAGTAGAGGAATCCTCCTGGACCCCCTGGGGTTATCCTTGTTGCCAGTGATACCCCTCAACCACTGCTCCAATGTTTCCTCATCGACTTCCTCTGGGTGGATCCGAGTGGTATCATCAATGCCCAAATACATCCACATCGGATGGTCACGAGCTTGAAGCGGCTGAATGCGTCATCTGAGGAAGACCTCCAACAGATCCATGCCAGTCACGCCATCACGGACGAGCTGGACCACTCGCTCGACCAGCACCTTCACCTTTGCTTTCTCCTCCAGAGTCACTTTCAAGGCAGAGGGCTTCTCGACTCGAGCCATGGAAAAGGGGGGAAGTCCAGTCGACTGACCTGGAGTCGGCTGGTCTTTGCAGTAGAACCAGGTCGACTGCCACCCTCTGACTGACTCGGGAAGGATCATGGCTGGGAAAATGCTTTTACCTCTCATTTGAATCCCAAGACCCCCACACATCTGGATCACATGCGTCCTCTCATCACTCGGATTGGCCTTCTTGACTGACTGAGAACGGCACGTGAAAATGTGCTTGAAGAGACCCCAGTGTGGTCGACAACCCAGGAAATTCTCGCACATAGACACGAAGGCAGCAAGGTACACGATGGTGTTGGGGGAGAAGTGATGAAGTTGTGCTCCAAAGAAGTTCAAGAAACCTCGGAAGAAAGGATGGGGAGGCAAAGAAAACCCACGGTCGACGTGAGTAGCGAGGAGAACACACTCACCCTCCTGCGGCCGCGGCTTGGTCTCGTCCTCCGAGAGCAGCGCTGATCCGTGGGGGATCAGTCCCCCCTCGACCAGATCGTCGATGTCGTCCTGCCGGATCGTCGACTGGATCCAATCGCCCTGGATCCAGCCACACGGCAGGCCGGACCTCGACGAAGATCTGCCCCGGCTGGTCTTCTTCCCCTTCGCCTTCGCCGTTGCCTTCTTCGCGCGCTCCAAGGCCACCGTCTTCTCCTTCCCCATTGCAACGGGCGGGACTCGAGCAGAGCGGCGGCGCCGAGAGCAGAGGTGGATGTGGTGGAGAGAACAGAGGAGAAAGAGGAAGAATGGGAACGCACTGTGCAAAAAACCCCAGTTCGGCGCCTTATATGAGGTCGTTCCCGAGTGGCTGACCCATGGGCCCGTGCGATCCTGTCAAATCGCGCAACAGTCGCATGTGCAGTACATGGCGAAAAAGGTGGTGTGGGGATCGAGGCACCTCTGCCTAATCTTCTCCGATTACCGCGGCCTCCTCCGCCCCGCGCGCTTCCCGAAATTCGAATCCCGCAAGATCCGCGAGCAGCAGAGCAACCTGTCAGACGGAAGATTTTTTCCATATCAACGCTCGAAGCTTTTTCAGTAAAAGTTCACTCGACAAAACTAAGAATGGATCAAGGCGATTGAAAAAGAAGTTGAAGTCACCGTGTCATTCATTGATCCCAGCAAGACGCTTCCGAAGCGCAAAAATTGAGTCGGAAGTATTTTCAACTCCTTCTCCACTCGAACCCTGAACCATTTGGGGGCTAATGATGAAGCTATGTACCTAGGGTAGGGTCATAGGCCTGACCTAGACACCCTCCCCTAGGACATCACCCTAAAGTCAGAAGCATTCAAGGGATAGCATCATCCACTCGACCAGAAAACTTCCACTCGAACGATTCAATGTCACTCGACCGTAACAGAAACCACTCGACAGACAGAAGATCTAAAGTCACTCTGCATAGCAACGGTCGGGCGTTTACTCCATAGACTTAATGGTCATTTATGTCACTTTATTATAGGCGTTACCTGTAACGTTCTCTCTTTATGTACATTGAACCCCTTGTAACATGGGCTGGCTGGGGTCCTGGTGCACTCTATATAAGCCACCCCCCTCCACTGGCACAAGGGTTCGCACCCCCTGTAACACACACACGCATAATCCAGTCGACCGCCTCCGGGCTCTGAGACGTAGGGCTATTACTTCCTCCGCAAAGGGCCTGAACCCGTAAAACTCGTGTGTACAACTTCGCCATAGCTAGGATCTTGCCTCCTCATACCTACCCCCCATTCTACTGTCAGTCTTATTAGAACCACGACAGCGACCCCTTTTGTCTATAAAAGGAGGCCCGAGGCGTTGATACGTCTCCAACGTATCTATAATTTTTTATTGTTCCATGCTATATTATATTCTGTTTTGGATGTTTATTGGGCTTTATTATACACTTTTATATTATTTTTGGGACTAACCTATTAACCGGAGGCCCAGCCCAGATTGCTGTTTTTTGCCTATTTCAGTGTTTCGATGGAAAAGGATATCAAACGGAGTCCAAACGGAATGAAACCTTCGGGAACGTGATTTTTGGAACAAATGTGATCCAGAGGACTTGGAGTCTACGTAAAGCAATCAGCGAGGAAGGCACGAGGTAGGGGGGCGCGCCTACCCCCGTGGGCGCGCCCTCCACCCTCGTGGGCCCCTCGTTGCTCCACCGACGTACTTCTTCCTCCTATATATACCCATATACCCTGGAAACATCAGAACAGGAGCCAAAACCCTATTTCCACCGCCGCAACCTTCTGTACCCATGAGATCCCATCTTGGAGCCAAAACGTATGAAACTTACCTTAGGTAAGTTTTATATTGTTGTGGAATGTATATGGAGGAACATGGATCAGTATATGGAGGAACATGGATACCTTGTGATGGTTAAATCTGCACTTCACTGTTTTTCTAGATGGTGTACGCACATCATCACTGAAGAATAGTGACAAATAAGTATCAACGTACTAACACCAAAGTTGGAAAAATGAATCTGGCCTAACAGTTAAGTATTGGAAAACCTTAACAGCAAATGTCCTTAAAATAACAATTAATCTAGATAAATGTATACGTCAGAAAAAATACCGCAGTGAAAACTAATTAACTCACTGCATAACAAATTGTTGACATCGCTGACTACCTATAGTATGGATAATAATAAAAATGCAAACATATACTAATACTAACCGGGGCTATAATCTGCTGAGATGTGATTGATTTTCTGCAGTCTTTTCGAGGGATTGTAAAAGACACTCTCAGGCATCTTTCTTTTTAGAAATCGATGGGAATAGAATACTTGATACAAATACAATGTTCCATCACCCATCTAACATACTGACTATGCAACCATATGACACATACCGATTTTGAAACATGAAGCACATAAGATTGCATCACTGAAGAGCAGCCAATAAATAAACAATAAGAACGAAGCAAACCTTTTGCATGGATTAAGTATAAGTATATCATGTTGTTGTTGTAAAGGCTTAATGGCTCATACATGTGCCTCTACGGCTCAAACACGGGGCTGAATATTTCCTGTCTTCAGTGGTCCACGCTTGTCTTCAGTGCCTCTAAAATTGTATAAAGCGCCGGTTTAGTTCCTCATTAATAGACGTATTTCAAACGCAATATACTTCCAAACTTCTGATAGCCAAGGACATATGAGGGGCGGTACCATTTACCTTGTTGATTATATGATCAAGGATCTTTGCGACTGTCTTTTCTTTGAAAAACTGCTCATCAGTACGGGGGGGGGGGGGGGGGGGGGGGGGGGGGGGGGGGGGGGGGGGGGGGGGGGGGGGGGGGGGGGGGGGGGGGGGGGGGGGGGGGGGGGGGGGGGGGGGGGGGGGGGGGGGGGGGGGGGGGGGGGGGGGGGGGGGGGGGGGGGGGGGGGGGGGGGGGGGGGGGGGGGGGGGGGGGGGGGGGGGGGGGGGGGGGGGGGGGGGGGGGGGGGGGGGGGGGGGGGGGGGGGGGGGGGGGGGGGGGGGGGGGGGGGGGGGGGGGGGGGGGGGGGGGGGGGGGGGGGGGGGGGGGGGGGGGGGGCATCGCAGTGGTTCCACCCAAAATTTCCCAGCTCCTTTAATTGTAATCTGGAGACAGTCATTAGAAACTGTTAACTTGACGAAGAATCAATAGGCAAGGGTACATCATTCAATCCAAAAAGAGTTGGGCCTGGGCATAATACACATTGGAGCTGCAGGATTTGGTAGTCGTTGAGCTGCAGGCCTTCACCATGGGCTTAATCAGCTTACTCGTAATGTTGATTTGTAGATGACATACAGTGGCTTCTGTTGCGGTACAACTTCTCACCACATATATAATCCATATTGTGTGGCATATACTATTGGCAGTAGTAAACAAAGCAACCTAGGTTGTGATCCCTCCCGATATTGAGCGAAGAAGTAATGTAGTAGGATAGATGTCCAACCTTGTTGATGTAGGATCTGAACCAATTTTTTCTTGACCTGGGCATCTGAACCAAATAAGGCCACTACTTGAGCAAGCAAGAGAGTAGCAGGAAGAAGGCTGACTGGTTCCTCTGAAATCCCACTGCATGCATGTTTCTCACGCTGCAGAGCTACCTGACCAGGTTGTCCTCGCTGGCGGCCTGGCGCCTTCTCTTCCACAGTGCGGCCGCATGTGGGCGAGGACTACATGGGCATCGACACATCGTCCAGCTGAGTGTTGGAAATTGTGAGATACGTCCAGTCTGACCTGCCCGTAATAAAGTAGAAAGACGCCACCTATACTATGTCTCCCAAAGCCTTCGTCACGGGTGTACAGCCCAATGGTCGGCCGAGGAAGAAGCTCCTTGTGCTCGTCTACTTGCTGTTCAACGCACCTTCAGCATCACCAGCTTCAAGAGGCCAGACTTCCACCTTCGAAGCGAGCTGACTGTGATCCATGAGGCATGCTCGAAGCCAGAGAATATAATGTATCCGAGATTCAGAGCAGAGATTCAAGGAGTGTCCGTGTATGTATAGTGCTTTATCAGCACCAGAGCATGGGGCAGCCCCACGGAAGCACCAGGAAGGAGCAAGATCAAGCAATTGGTGCCCCAGGGAAGCACCAGGAGGGAGCAAGATCAAGGAACTGGTGCATCGGGACTAAGGGGTGTACGATGGAAGAAACATGGTTGTCTTGGGTGCAGCGACGGGGATGTTTAGCGGCAGCTGGTAGGGATGGATCAACGGGACTTGATTAAGGAGGGGAGCTCCGCCGTTCCGGCGGGGGGGGGGGGGGGGGGGGGGGGGGCCTCAAGATTTCCACGACAGGAAAGAAAAATTCATTAGGGTTTCATAGAGAACGTGCTATAGAGCTAGATTAGGGTTTCTTAGAGAATATGATATAGAGCTGGAGAGGAGAACGTGCTATAGGTCTAGAGAAAGAGAGGGATATTGTCCACGTAAAAAAAAGAGGCCTGTAGTCATTAATGGCATTGGTGGGTAATTTTGAGTTTTTTCTTCCATTACATAGATCTAACGGCGGTGATTTTCTAATCGATTATATTAATGGTCGGATGTTTCTAATTTTTATCGGATTTTCTAGCATATTCTCTTTTTTCTGGTTAACCCGTTAATTACTTTTTATATATAATAGATATTAAACTTTTATCTTGAATCTTTTGGATCTGAATATTCATACCACAAATAAGAGAATTATATTGAAAATTATGCCAAGTAGCATTCCACATCAAAAATTCCGTTTTTATCATTTACCTACTCGAGGACGAGCAGGAATTAAGCTTGGGGATGCTTGATACGTCTCCAACGTATCTATAATTTTTTATTGTTCCATGCTATATTATATTCTGTTTTGGATATTTATTGGGCTTTATTATACACTTTTATATTATTTTTGGGACTAACCTATTAACTGGAGGCCCAGCCCAGATTGCTGTTTTTTTTGCCTATTTCAGTGTTTCAAAGGAAAAGGATATCAAACGGAGTCCAAAAGGAATGAAACCTTCGGGAACGTGATTTTCGGAACAAACGTGATCCAGAGGACTTGGAGTCTATGTAAAGCAATCAGTGAGGAAGGCACAAGGTAGGGGGCGCGCCTACCCCCCTGGGCGTGCCCTCCACCCTCGTGGGCCCCTCGTTGCTCCACCGACGTACTTCTTCCTCCTATATATACCCATATACCCTGGAAACATCAGAACAGGAGCCAAAACCCTATTTCCACCGCCGCAACCTTCTGTACCCGTGAGATCCCATTTTGGGGCCTTTTCCGGCGCTCCGCCGGAGGGGGCATCGATCACGGAGGGCTTCTACATCAACACCATAGCCTCTCCGATGATGTGTGAGTAGTTTACTTCTGACCTTCGGGTCCATAGTTATTAGCTAGATGGCTTCTTCTCTCTCTTTGGATCTCAATACAAAGTTCTCCTCGATCTTCTTGGAGATCTATTCGATGTAATCATCTTTTGCGGTGTGTTTGTCGAGATCCGATGAATTGTGGGTTTATGCCCCCCCCCCCCCCCCCCCCCCCCCCCCCCCCCCCCCCCCCCCCCCCCCCCCCCCCCCCCCCCCCCCCCCCCCCCCCCCCCCCCCCCCCCCCCCCCCCCCCCCCCCCCCCCCCCCCCCCCCCCCCCCCCCCCCCCCCCCCCCCCCCCCCCCCCCCCCCCCCCCCCCCCCCCCCCCCCCCCCCCCCCCCCCCCCCCCCCCCCCCCCCCCCCCCCCCCCCCCCCCCCCCCCCCCCCCCCCCCCCCCCCCCCCCCCCCCCCCCCCCCCCCCCCCCCCCCCCCCCCCCCCCCCCCCCCCCCCCCCCCCCCCCCCCCCCCCCCCCCCCCCCCCCCCCCCCCCCCCCCCCCCCCCCCCCCCCCCCCCCCCCCCCCCCCCCCCCCCCCCCCCCCCCCCCCCCCCCCCCCCCCCCCCCCCCCCCCCCCCCCCCCCCCCCCCCCCCCCCCCCCCCCCCCCCCCCCCCCCCCCCCCCCCCCCCCCCCCCCCCCCCCCCCCCCCCCCCCCCCCCCCCCCCCCCCCCCCCCCCCCCCCCCCCCCCCCCCCCCCCCCCCCCCCCCCCCCCCCCCCCCCCCCCCCCCCCCCCCCCCCCCCCCCCCCCCCCCCCCCCCCCCCCCCCCCCCCCCCCCCCCCCCCCCCCCCCCCCCCCCCCCCCCCCCCCCCCCCCCCCCCCCCCCCCCCCCCCCCCCCCCCCCCCCCCCCCCCCCCCCCCCCCCCCCCCCCCCCCCCCCCCCCCCCCCCCCCCCCCCCCCCCCCCCCCCCCCCCCCCCCCCCCCCCCCCCCCCCCCCCCCCCCCCCCCCCCCCCCCCCCCCCCCCCCCCCCCCCCCCCCCCCCCCCCCCCCCCCCCCCCCCCCCCCCCCCCCCCCCCCCCCCCCCCCCCCCCCCCCCCCCCCCCCCCCCCCCCCCCCCCCCCCCCCCCCCCCCCCCCCCCCCCCCCCCCCCCCCCCCCCCCCCCCCCCCCCCCCCCCCCCCCCCCCCCCCCCCCCCCCCCCCCCCCCCCCCCCCCCCCCCCCCCCCCCCCCCCCCCCCCCCCCCCCCCCCCCCCCCCCCCCCCCCCCCCCCCCCCCCCCCCCCCCCCCCCCCCCCCCCCCCCCCCCCCCCCCCCCCCCCCCCCCCCCCCCCCCCCCCCCCCCCCCCCCCCCCCCCCCCCCCCCCCCCCCCCCCCCCCCCCCCCCCCCCCCCCCCCCCCCCCCCCCCCCCCCCCCCCCCCCCCCCCCCCCCCCCCCCCCCCCCCCCCCCCCCCCCCCCCCCCCCCCCCCCCCCCCCCCCCCCCCCCCCCCCCCCCCCCCCCCCCCCCCCCCCCCCCCCCCCCCCCCCCCCCCCCCCCCCCCCCCCCCCCCCCCCCCCCCCCCCCCCCCCCCCCCCCCCCCCCCCCCCCCCCCCCCCCCCCCCCCCCCCCCCCCCCCCCCCCCCCCCCCCCCCCCCCCCCCCCCCCCCCCCCCCCCCCCCCCCCCCCCCCCCCCCCCCCCCCCCCCCCCCCCCCCCCCCCCCCCCCCCCCCCCCCCCCCCCCCCCCCCCCCCCCCCCCCCCCCCCCCCCCCCCCCCCCCCCCCCCCCCCCCCCCCCCCCCCCCCCCCCCCCCCCCCCCCCCCCCCCCCCCCCCCCCCCCCCCCCCCCCCCCCCCCCCCCCCCCCCCCCCCCCCCCCCCCCCCCCCCCCCCCCCCCCCCCCCCCCCCCCCCCCCCCCCCCCCCCCCCCCCCCCCCCCCCCCCCCCCCCCCCCCCCCCCCCCCCCCCCCCCCCCCCCCCCCCCCCCCCCCCCCCCCCCCCCCCCCCCCCCCCCCCCCCCCCCCCCCCCCCCCCCCCCCCCCCCCCCCCCCTTCTTGCTTTTTGCTTCTGTTTAGTAATAAATAATTCATCTAGCCTCTGTTTATATGTGTTTTTATGTTTTAATTAGTGTTTGTGCCAAGTAGAACCAATAGGATCTTCTTGGGTGATAATTATTTGATCTTGCTGAAAAAGACAGAAACTTTGCGCTCACGAAAATAATTGTTGAAATTCACCAGAATGTGATAAAATACCAATTCTTTTTGCAGTAGATCAGTATACAAATTATACAGGTTTTCCTACTTTTTCAGAATTTTTGGAGTTCATAAGTATTCGAACAAATCAGATTACTACAGACTGTTCTGTTTTTGACAGATTCTGTTTTTCGTGTGTTGTTTGCTTATTTTAATGAATCTCTGGCTAGTATCGGGGGGTATGAACCATAGAGAATTTGGAATACAGTAGGTTTAACACCAATATAAATAAATAATGAGTTCATTACAGTACCTTATTGTGGTGGTTTGTTTTATTTCGTTAACGGAGCTCATGAGATTTTCTGTTGAGTTTTGTGTTGTGAAGTTTTCAAGTTTTTGGGTAAAGATTTGATGGATTATGGAATAAGGAGTGGCAAGAGCCTAAGATTGGGGATGCCCAAGGAACCCCAAGGTAAAATTCAAGGACAACCAAAAGCCTAAGCTTGGGGATGCCCGGAAGGCATCCCCTCTTTCGTCTTCGTCTATCAGTAACTTTACTTGAGGCTATAGTTTTATTCACCACATGATATGTGTTTTGCTTGGAGCGTCTTGTATGATTTGAGTCTTTGCTTTTTAGTTTACCACAATCATCCTTTCTGTACACACCTTTTGGAGAGACACAGATGAATCGGAATTTATTAGAATACTCTATGTGCTTCACTTATATCTTTTGAGCTAAATAATTTTTGCTCTAGTGCTTCACTTATATCTTTTAGAGCACGATGGTGGTTTTATTTTATAGAAATTATTGATCTCTCATGCTCCCCCCCCCCCCCCCCCCCCCCCCCCCCCCCCCCCCCCCCCCCCCCCCCCCCCCCCCCCCCCCCCCCCCCCCCCCCCACAAAACTCAACAGAAAATCTCATGAGCTCCGTTAGCGAAATAAAACAAACCTCCACTTCAAGGTACTGTAATGAACTCATTCTTTATTTATATTGGTGTTAAACCTACTGTATTCCAACTTCTCTAAGGTTCATACCCTCCGATACTAGCCATAGATTCATCAAAATAAGCAAACAACACACGAAAAACAGAATCTGTCAAAAACAGAACAGTCTGTAGTAATCTGGATCAAACATAAACTTCTGGAACTCCAAATGTCAGTGGGAACGACACCTATGGGATCACTGGGATCCCTTCTACGGTTGGCGGGCACGGGGTTGTGCAAAGAGCGGGTCTGGCGGTCAGCACAAGGATCGTTGACCCAGGTCCGGGCCGCAAAGATGCGTAATACCCTAGTCCTATTTGGTGTATGTATTTGAGTGTTCTTGAGTTCTTGAGCTAGCTATGGTATGTGTGTAGCCCCAAAAGATCCGAATCCTTCTCCTGGACGCTTGCTACCTCTTGAGCACTGCGTTGGTTTTCCCTTGAAGAGGAAAGGGTGATGCAGTAAAGTAGCGTAAGTATTTCCCTCAGTTTTTGAGAACCAAGGTATCAATCCAGTAGGAGACCATGCGCGAGTCCCACGCACCTACACAAACAAATAAGAACCTCGCAACCAACGCGATAAACGGGTTGTCAATCCCTTCACGGTCACTTACGAGAGTGAGATCTGATAGATATAATAAGATAATATTTTTGGTATTTTTACGATAAATATGCAAAGTAAAATAAACGGTAAAAGAAATAGCTAAGTGTTGGAAGATTAATATGATGGAAAATAGACCCGGGGGCCATAGGTTTCACTAGTGGCTTCTCTCAAGAGAGTAAGTATTACGGTGGGTGAACAAATTACTGTCGAGCAATTGATAGAATTGAGCCCCCCCCCCCCCCCCCCCCCCCCCCCCCCCCCCCCCCCCCCCCCCCCCCCCCCCCCCCCCCCCCCCCCCCCCCCCCCCCCCCCCCCCCCCCCCCCCCCCCCCCCCCCCCCCCCCCCCCCCCCCCCCCCCCCCCCCCCCCCCCCCCCCCCCCCCCCCCCCCCCCCCCCCCCCCCCCCCCCCCCCCCCCCCCCCCCCCCCCCCCCCCCCCCCCCCCCCCCCCCCCCCCCCCCCCCCCCCCCCCCCCCCCCCCCCCCCCCCCCCCCCCCCCCCCCCCCCCCCCCCCCCCCCCCCCCCCCCCCCCCCCCCCCCCCCCCCCCCCCCCCCCCCCCCCCCCCCCCCCCCCCCCCCCCCCCCCCCCCCCCCCCCCCCCCCCCCCCCCCCCCCCCCCCCCCCCCCCCCCCCCCCCCCCCCCCCCCCCCCCCCCCCCCCCCCCCCCCCCCCCCCCCCCCCCCCCCCCCCCCCCCCCCCCCCCCCCCCCCCCCCCCCCCCCCCCCCCCCCCCCCCCCCCCCCCCCCCCCCCCCCCCCCCCCCCCCCCCCCCCCCCCCCCCCCCCCCCCCCCCCCCCCCCCCCCCCCCCCCCCCCCCCCCCCCCCCCCCCCCCCCCCCCCCCCCCCCCCCCCCCCCCCCCCCCCCCCCCCCCCCCCCCCCCCCCCCCCCCCCCCCCCCCCCCCCCCCCCCCCCCCCCCCCCCCCCCCCCCCCCCCCCCCCCCCCCCCCCCCCCCCCCCCCCCCCCCCCCCCCCCCCCCCCCCCCCCCCCCCCCCCCCCCCCCCCCCCCCCCCCCCCCCCCCCCCCCCCCCCCCCCCCCCCCCCCCCCCCCCCCCCCCCCCCCCCCCCCCCCCCCCCCCCCCCCCCCCCCCCCCCCCCCCCCCCCCCCCCCCCCCCCCCCCCCCCCCCCCCCCCCCCCCCCCCCCCCCCCCCCCCCCCCCCCCCCCCCCCCCCCCCCCCCCCCCCCCCCCCCCCCCCCCCCCCCCCCCCCCCCCCCCCCCCCCCCCCCCCCCCCCCCCCCCCCCCCCCCCCCCCCCCCCCCCCCCCCCCCCCCCCCCCCCCCCCCCCCCCCCCCCCCCCCCCCCCCCCCCCCCCCCCCCCCCCCCCCCCCCCCCCCCCCCCCCCCCCCCCCCCCCCCCCCCCCCCCCCCCCCCCCCCCCCCCCCCCCCCCCCCCCCCCCCCCCCCCCCCCCCCCCCCCCCCCCCCCCCCCCCCCCCCCCCCCCCCCCCCCCCCCCCCCCCCCCCCCCCCCCCCCCCCCCCCCCCCCCCCCCCCCCCCCCCCCCCCCCCCCCCCCCCCCCCCCCCCCCCCCCCCCCCCCCCCCCCCCCCCCCCCCCCCCCCCCCCCCCCCCCCCCCCCCCCCCCCCCCCCCCCCCCCCCCCCCCCCCCCCCCCCCCCCCCCCCCCCCCCCCCCCCCCCCCCCCCCCCCCCCCCCCCCCCCCCCCCCCCCCCCCCCCCCCCCCCCCCCCCCCCCCCCCCCCCCCCCCCCCCCCCCCCCCCCCCCCCCCCCCCCCCCCCCCCCCCCCCCCCCCCCCCCCCCCCCCCCCCCCCCCCCCCCCCCCCCCCCCCCCCCCCCCCCCCCCCCCCCCCCCCCCCCCCCCCCCCCCCCCCCCCCCCCCCCCCCCCCCCCCCCCCCCCCCCCCCCCCCCCCCCCCCCCCCCCCCCCCCCCCCCCCCCCCCCCCCCCCCCCCCCCCCCCCCCCCCCCCCCCCCCCCCCCCCCCCCCCCCCCCCCCCCCCCCCCCCCCCCCCCCCCCCCCCCCCCCCCCCCCCCCCCCCCCCCCCCCCCCCCCCCCCCCCCCCCCCCCCCCCCCCCCCCCCCCCCCCCCCCCCCCCCCCCCCCCCCCCCCCCCCCCCCCCCCCCCCCCCCCCCCCCCCCCCCCCCCCCCCCCCCCCCCCCCCCCCCCCCCCCCCCCCCCCCCCCCCCCCCCCCCCCCCCCCCCCCCCCCCCCCCCCCCCCCCCCCCCCCCCCCCCCCCCCCCCCCCCCCCCCCCCCCCCCCCCCCCCCCCCCCCCCCCCCCCCCCCCCCCCCCCCCCCCCCCCCCCCCCCCCCCCCCCCCCCCCCCCCCCCCCCCCCCCCCCCCCCCCCCCCCCCCCCCCCCCCCCCCCCCCCCCCCCCCCCCCCCCCCCCCCCCCCCCCCCCCCCCCCCCCCCCCCCCCCCCCCCCCCCCCCCCCCCCCCCCCCCCCCCCCCCCCCCCCCCCCCCCCCCCCCCCCCCCCCCCCCCCCCCCCCCCCCCCCCCCCCCCCCCCCCCCCCCCCCCCCCCCCCCCCCCCCCCCCCCCCCCCCCCCCCCCCCCCCCCCCCCCCCCCCCCCCCCCCCCCCCCCCCCCCCCCCCCCCCCCCCCCCCCCCCCCCCCCCCCCCCCCCCCCCCCCCCCCCCCCCCCCCCCCCCCCCCCCCCCCCCCCCCCCCCCCCCCCCCCCCCCCCCCCCCCCCCCCCCCCCCCCCCCCCCCCCCCCCCCCCCCCCCCCCCCCCCCCCCCCCCCCCCCCCCCCCCCCCCCCCCCCCCCCCCCCCCCCCCCCCCCCCCCCCCCCCCCCCCCCCCCCCCCCCCCCCCCCCCCCCCCCCCCCCCCCCCCCCCCCCCCCCCCCCCCCCCCCCCCCCCCCCCCCCCCCCCCCCCCCCCCCCCCCCCCCCCCCCCCCCCCCCCCCCCCCCCCCCCCCCCCCCCCCCCCCCCCCCCCCCCCCCCCCCCCCCCCCCCCCCCCCCCCCCCCCCCCCCCCCCCCCCCCCCCCCCCCCCCCCCCCCCCCCCCCCCCCCCCCCCCCCCCCCCCCCCCCCCCCCCCCCCCCCCCCCCCCCCCCCCCCCCCCCCCCCCCCCCCCCCCCCCCCCCCCCCCCCCCCCCCCCCCCCCCCCCCCCCCCCCCCCCCCCCCCCCCCCCCCCCCCCCCCCCCCCCCCCCCCCCCCCCCCCCCCCCCCCCCCCCCCCCCCCCCCCCCCCCCCCCCCCCCCCCCCCCCCCCCCCCCCCCCCCCCCCCCCCCCCCCCCCCCCCCCCCCCCCCCCCCCCCCCCCCCCCCCCCCCCCCCCCCCCCCCCCCCCCCCCCCCCCCCCCCCCCCCCCCCCCCCCCCCCCCCCCCCCCCCCCCCCCCCCCCCCCCCCCCCCCCCGACAACGGCGAGATGAGGAGACTCCAGAGGGCAGATGAGGCGAGGGAGAGATGGTTGAGGTGCGGAGGGACTCGGGGGTCCTTATATAGGCGTGGAGGAGGGCTCTAGAGCTCACAGACGAGCTCCCGACCAAGCTTTAATGGCGGGCAGAGGCTGGACGCGGCACGGGCGCGGCTCTAGCGGCACATTGATGGAGAACGATGACGAAGCAGCAACGCAGGGAGATGCAGTCAAGCACGGGCGAGCTCCTGGACAACGTTGGAGGTCGATACGAGGAGGGAGGAGACGAGCACAGTGGCCGGACCTAGCTAGAGCTTGCACTATGTGTGACGCCAGCGTGATCACCATGGGCACTAGTGCAAACGGGGCGTTCTGGCCGGGCTTACCATGTCCAGTAGATAGACCATCGTGTTCTCAGTCAAAATGAAGAAAGAATTGGGTCCAGGGGCAAAGAAGAGATTTGCAGATGGCCCCAAAGCAAGCCAGCAACCAAGTGTTTGTGCTGCGCAGTGGGGACACCAGCTTGGTAACGCAGTAAATAGTTTGTCCAGTGATGATCACTCACTAAGAGGAGGAGTTTAGATGAGGGTTGCTGTAGAAAGTGCAAAACTAGCCAGAATTAGGGATTTGGATGATACACTCACATGTTGATGCCACCTGAGCTCAAATTTGGCAAGGCTTAGTGATTTGGTCATAGTAAGAGTCTGTAAAACTTTCATACCAATTGGACAAGCCAAAGTGGTACTTGCTGCACAAACATCTCGTCTGGACAGAAACTTGCAAAAAATCTATAGGACTATTGGCTAGGTTAAATGATTCAAATTTTAGTGGAGAGAAGTTATTTGGGTAGGAGAACAATCTGGTAATATATCTGGATTTTTAAGCAATATAAATTATACTAGCTTCACAACCTGAAAATATTAACAGAAGCAAAGATTTGATACTGTGCTCACATAGGTGATTGGATGGGGCTGAAATTTGGTGGAGTGTCATAATATGAGCAAGTGAAGTAGTGTGCAAACTGTCAACCCATCTGGGTAAACCTAGCTAACACTTCCTTCACAAAGGCTTCCCTTAGATAGGAACTTTGAAAAATCACTGAGGAAGTTTGGCTGGGCAAATACAGTTGAATTTTGGCACGGGTCAATTATTTGTACAGGAAAATATGTCCAAAAAGTTTGGGGTCAATTTGGCAAAGGTAAATAGCACTTGCTTCACAATGTGCCATTTAGGACAGAATAGGAAATGAATTTATTGAGCATGATGAGAAGTATGGCCAATGAAATATTTCGCCATATTTGAGGAATACATGACCCAAAAAATTTATAAGAATTATTTGGGGATTTTTAGATGGGCAGAAATATAGGTTGCTTCACAACCTAGGGCAGATAGGGTTATTCCTTTAATAGGAAAAGGAATATTCCTGAGAAAAAGAAATTAGGGTTTTGTCAAGCAGTGGAGTGACATGATCTTGGCAAAGTTTTTAGGAATGATGAGCCACTTGGGAGGGGGAATGAGGAGGATTTCCCAGGTGGCAAAGCCATAGAACCACTCCAAAAAGAAAAACAGAGCAAAAACCAATTAAACTAAAAGAAAAAGAAAAGGGCCAAAAACCAGGTTGTTACAGAAGGTCTGAGGTAAACTACTCACACATCATCGGAGAGGCTATGTGTAACACCCCGGGTGTAACTTTCCCAATTTGTACTCCAACTCTTGCCGTTTTCGGCTTTAAGTTATTTTATTTTCTCGGGTTCGGGTCTTTGTCTCCGTGTGTTGTTGTCGTTGTCATGCATCTCATATCATGTCATCATGTGCATTGCATTTGCATACGTGTTCGTCTCATGCATTCGAGCATTTCCCCGTTATCTGTTTTGCATTCCGGCGCTTCGTTCTCCTCCGGTGGTCAATTCTACCTTTCTTTTGTGTGTGCGGATTAAACATTTCCGGATTGGACCGAGACTTGCCAAGCGGCCTTGGTTTACTACCTGTAGACCGCCTGTCAAGTTTCGTTTCATTTGGACTTCATTTGATACCCCAACGGTTAACCGAGGGACCGAAAAGGCCTCGTGTGTGTTGCAGCCCAACACCCCTCCAATTTGGCCCAAAACCCACCAAAACCTTCTCCATCATCTAGATCGTTCAATCACGATCGCCTGGCCGAAAACCGCACCTCATTGGACTCTCCTAGCTCCCTCTACCTATAAAACTAGCCCCTCATCCAAAAATTCTGGGTCTTCTCCTACCGTAACCCTAGCCCTTTCTTCATCCGCGCGCCGGACAAAGTCGCCGCAGCCAGCCATCGAGCGCCACGTGGCAGCCCCTCGCCCCCGCGTAGCGCGGCCCGCTGGAGCCCGCTTCGGGCCCCCGAGCCCGTTCCCCGCGCCGCTGCCCTTCGCCTCCTCTTCTCCGCTTGGGAGCCGCCGCCCGACCTGGCCATCCTCGCCGCGTCACCTCTCCCTCCGCCGTGCCGCCACCCGCGCCGGCCGGAGCTGCTCCCTGGCTGAAGCACCTCGCCGCGCCACCGCGCCTCCACCACCGCGCCGCCTCTCGCCGGCGACGCCCGAGGCCGCCCCGTCCTCCCCCCGGATCTGGCGACATCTCCAAGTTCGGCGACCCCTCCATCTCCGGCGAGTTCTTGAACCCCGGCGCTCCTCGATCCGTGCGCCAGATCTGGAATCGGAGCTACAGTAACCCTAGGGTTGACCCCGAATTTTTCCTAAGTCTGCATATTTTTTTGCATTCTTGTTCATGCCGTAACTCCGCATCCGTAGCTCCATTTTTGGCATATAGCATATCAAAATGTTCAGCTCAGAGATTACATCATTTCATTCCATTGCATCATTTTCATTTGAGTTTATCTTAATGCCCGAAATGCTGTCCCCCCCCCCCCCCCCCCCCTAGAAGAGGGCTACTTGAGATATTTGTCAGATCTGCTGCTCCATTTAGCTTTTTGTCATTTTTGCCATGATTATTGTGTGCATGTTATGACCATGAGTTCTACATATGTTTTGTTAAGGGTTTTGTCATCTTTCTAGAGGTGCAACCCATGTATTTTTGTGATGTCCCCCCCCCCCCCCCCCCCCCCCTGGTGACTAGCACAAGCTTGCAAAGTGAGGCTCTTGGTAATTCTGATTTCAGGGACTTAGCATTTCCACTAAGTCCTTGAGCTGTTTATCTCATATGGCCATATGTTCATCCCCCCCCCCCCCCCCCCCCCCCCCTTGTTGTTTTCCTAGTGATCCGTGCCTCTTCTGAGGATGATCAGTAAGGGAGTTTTGTTAATATTTTAGTGCTCTATCCATCCATGTCTTTGTTTGCAATTATGTAGCACCCTAGCTTGAGTCAATCGAGCTCTACTTTTGCTACTTTGTGAATCTGGGCAGATTGTCAACTTGTTTGCAATTTTGCCGATGATGTTGTAGTTGATCCATGCATGCTATGCTATGTTTCTTGCCATGTCTAGCTTGCATTTTGTGTATTCTTGATGGGTGTATGCTTAGTTTGCCATGACTTGCTCTGTAGTGAGTGCATCGAGCTCATAAACATTCCTACTTGATATCTGTTTTCAGCATGTGCCAGTTTTCACTAAGTCTGAAGACTGATTATGTTTTTGCTATGTTCACATCCTTGCAAATGTGTTTTATGATACCTTTTGGCTCAAGGTCACTAAGGGACTTTTGTTAAGCTCTTTGAGTAGCTCCATGCCATGCTTTACTTTTTCATGTTCAGGTCCTGTAGCATGTAGTTTTGTTGCTCCGAAGAGGGCTACCTGATCTGAAATTCCAGACAAGTGTTGATTTCACTAAGTCTGAGATCTGTTTGTCATATGCATTTTTGCCATGCTTGTTTGAACCTGTTAATGGATGAATTTGCCATAGCTCAGTGCTAGACTTTTGTTAAGCATCATGAATGCATCCCTGCCATGTATTTTTATGCCATGTTTGGGTGCTGTAGCATGTTCATCTCATTGCATTTAGATGGCTACTTGCTGTAAATCGCAGACCGATGTCATATTTGAATCGCTTGCCATTTCCAAACCGTAACTCCAATTCCGGCGTTCTTTATATCGTTTTCAAGCGATTTCATCTCATCTTTCCAGTGCCACACTTGGATTTCCAAGTTAAAGCCAGGTTCATGCATTCCTTGTCACATCTTGCATATGCATCCCGCATCGCATCCCGCATAGCATATCATCTTTGCATCATCTTGTTTGAACCTTGCACGTGGTTGATTGTGTCCTTATTGCTTGTTTGTCTTGTTTGGGTAGAGCTGCCCCCCCCCCCCCCCCCCCCCCCCCCCCCCCCCCCCCCCCCCCCCCCCCCCCCCCCCCCCCCCCCCCCCCCCCCCCCCCCCCCCCCCCCCCCCCCCCCCCCCCCCCCCCCCCCCCCCCCCCCCCCCCCCCCCCCCCCCCCCCCCCCCCCCCCCCCCCCCCCCCCCCCCCCCCCCCCCCCCCCCCCCCCCCCCCCCCCCCCCCCCCCCCCCCCCCCCCCCCCCCCCCCCCCCCCCCCCCCCCCCCCCCCCCCCCCCCCCCCCCCCCCCCCCCCCCCCCCCCCCCCCCCCCCCCCCCCCCCCCCCCCCCCCCCCCCCCCCCCCCCCCCCCCCCCCCCCCCCCCCCCCCCCCCCCCCCCCCCCCCCCCCCCCCCCCCCCCCCCCCCCCCCCCCCCCCCCCCCCCCCCCCCCCCCCCCCCCCCCCCCCCCCCCCCCCCCCCCCCCCCCCCCCCCCCCCCCCCCCCCCCCCCCCCCCCCCCCCCCCCCCCCCCCCCCCCCCCCCCCCCCCCCCCCCCCCCCCCCCCCCCCCCCCCCCCCCCCCCCCCCCCCCCCCCCCCCCCCCCCCCCCCCCCCCCCCCCCCCCCCCCCCCCCCCCCCCCCCCCCCCCCCCCCCCCCCCCCCCCCCCCCCCCCCCCCCCCCCCCCCCCCCCCCCCCCCCCCCCCCCCCCCCCCCCCCCCCCCCCCCCCCCCCCCCCCCCCCCCCCCCCCCCCCCCCCCCCCCCCCCCCCCCCCCCCCCCCCCCCCCCCCCCCCCCCCCCCCCCCCCCCCCCCCCCCCCCCCCCCCCCCCCCCCCCCCCCCCCCCCCCCCCCCCCCCCCCCCCCCCCCCCCCCCCCCCCCCCCCCCCCCCCCCCCCCCCCCCCCCCCCCCCCCCCCCCCCCCCCCCCCCCCCCCCCCCCCCCCCCCCCCCCCCCCCCCCCCCCCCCCCCCCCCCCCCCCCCCCCCCCCCCCCCCCCCCCCCCCCCCCCCCCCCCCCCCCCCCCCCCCCCCCCCCCCCCCCCCCCCCCCCCCCCCCCCCCCCCCCCCCCCCCCCCCCCCCCCCCCCCCCCCCCCCCCCCCCCCCCCCCCCCCCCCCCCCCCCCCCCCCCCCCCCCCCCCCCCCCCCCCCCCCCCCCCCCCCCCCCCCCCCCCCCCCCCCCCCCCCCCCCCCCCCCCCCCCCCCCCCCCCCCCCCCCCCCCCCCCCCCCCCCCCCCCCCCCCCCCCCCCCCCCCCCCCCCCCCCCCCCCCCCCCCCCCCCCCCCCCCCCCCCCCCCCCCCCCCCCCCCCCCCCCCCCCCCCCCCCCCCCCCCCCCCCCCCCCCCCCCCCCCCCCCCCCCCCCCCCCCCCCCCCCCCCCCCCCCCCCCCCCCCCCCCCCCCCCCCCCCCCCCCCCCCCCCCCCCCCCCCCCCCCCCCCCCCCCCCCCCCCCCCCCCCCCCCCCCCCCCCCCCCCCCCCCCCCCCCCCCCCCCCCCCCCCCCCCCCCCCCCCCCCCCCCCCCCCCCCCCCCCCCCCCCCCCCCCCCCCCCCCCCCCCCCCCCCCCCCCCCCCCCCCCCCCCCCCCCCCCCCCCCCCCCCCCCCCCCCCCCCCCCCCCCCCCCCCCCCCCCCCCCCCCCCCCCCCCCCCCCCCCCCCCCCCCCCCCCCCCCCCCCCCCCCCCCCCCCCCCCCCCCCCCCCCCCCCCCCCCCCCCCCCCCCCCCCCCCCCCCCCCCCCCCCCCCCCCCCCCCCCCCCCCCCCCCCCCCCCCCCCCCCCCCCCCCCCCCCCCCCCCCCCCCCCCCCCCCCCCCCCCCCCCCCCCCCCCCCCCCCCCCCCCCCCCCCCCCCCCCCCCCCCCCCCCCCCCCCCCCCCCCCCCCCCCCCCCCCCCCCCCCCCCCCCCCCCCCCCCCCCCCCCCCCCCCCCCCCCCCCCCCCCCCCCCCCCCCCCCCCCCCCCCCCCCCCCCCCCCCCCCCCCCCCCCCCCCCCCCCCCCCCCCCCCCCCCCCCCCCCCCCCCCCCCCCCCCCCCCCCCCCCCCCCCCCCCCCCCCCCCCCCCCCCCCCCCCCCCCCCCCCCCCCCCCCCCCCCCCCCCCCCCCCCCCCCCCCCCCCCCCCCCCCCCCCCCCCCCCCCCCCCCCCCCCCCCCCCCCCCCCCCCCCCCCCCCCCCCCCCCCCCCCCCCCCCCCCCCCCCCCCCCCCCCCCCCCCCCCCCCCCCCCCCCCCCCCCCCCCCCCCCCCCCCCCCCCCCCCCCCCCCCCCCCCCCCCCCCCCCCCCCCCCCCCCCCCCCCCCCCCCCCCCCCCCCCCCCCCCCCCCCCCCCCCCCCCCCCCCCCCCCCCCCCCCCCCCCCCCCCCCCCCCCCCCCCCCCCCCCCCCCCCCCCCCCCCCCCCCCCCCCCCCCCCCCCCCCCCCCCCCCCCCCCCCCCCCCCCCCCCCCCCCCCCCCCCCCCCCCCCCCCCCCCCCCCCCCCCCCCCCCCCCCCCCCCCCCCCCCCCCCCCCCCCCCCCCCCCCCCCCCCCCCCCCCCCCCCCCCCCCCCCCCCCCCCCCCCCCCCCCCCCCCCCCCCCCCCCCCCCCCCCCCCCCCCCCCCCCCCCCCCCCCCCCCCCCCCCCCCCCCCCCCCCCCCCCCCCCCCCCCCCCCCCCCCCCCCCCCCCCCCCCCCCCCCCCCCCCCCCCCCCCCCCCCCCCCCCCCCCCCCCCCCCCCCCCCCCCCCCCCCCCCCCCCCCCCCCCCCCCCCCCCCCCCCCCCCCCCCCCCCCCCCCCCCCCCCCCCCCCCCCCCCCCCCCCCCCCCCCCCCCCCCCCCCCCCCCCCCCCCCCCCCCCCCCCCCCCCCCCCCCCCCCCCCCCCCCCCCCCCCCCCCCCCCCCCCCCCCCCCCCCCCCCCCCCCCCCCCCCCCCCCCCCCCCCCCCCCCCCCCCCCCCCCCCCCCCCCCCCCCCCCCCCCCCCCCCCCCCCCCCCCCCCCCCCCCCCCCCCCCCCCCCCCCCCCCCCCCCCCCCCCCCCCCCCCCCCCCCCCCCCCCCCCCCCCCCCCCCCCCCCCCCCCCCCCCCCCCCCCCCCCCCCCCCCCCCCCCCCCCCCCCCCCCCCCCCCCCCCCCCCCCCCCCCCCCCCCCCCCCCCCCCCCCCCCCCCCCCCCCCCCCCCCCCCCCCCCCCCCCCCCCCCCCCCCCCCCCCCCCCCCCCCCCCCCCCCCCCCCCCCCCCCCCCCCCCCCCCCCCCCCCCCCCCCCCCCCCCCCCCCCCCCCCCCCCCCCCCCCCCCCCCCCCCCCCCCCCCCCCCCCCCCCCCCCCCCCCCCCCCCCCCCCCCCCCCCCCCCCCCCCCCCCCCCCCCCCCCCCCCCCCCCCCCCCCCCCCCCCCCCCCCCCCCCCCCCCCCCCCCCCCCCCCCCCCCCCCCCCCCCCCCCCCCCCCCCCCCCCCCCCCCCCCCCCCCCCCCCCCCCCCCCCCCCCCCCCCCCCCCCCCCCCCCCCCCCCCCCCCCCCCCCCCCCCCCCCCCCCCCCCCCCCCCCCCCCCCCCCCCCCCCCCCCCCCCCCCCCCCCCCCCCCCCCCCCCCCCCCCCCCCCCCCCCCCCCCCCCCCCCCCCCCCCCCCCCCCCCCCCCCCCCCCCCCCCCCCCCCCCCCCCCCCCCCCCCCCCCCCCCCCCCCCCCCCCCCCCCCCCCCCCCCCCCCCCCCCCCCCCCCCCCCCCCCCCCCCCCCCCCCCCCCCCCCCCCCCCCCCCCCCCCCCCCCCCCCCCCCCCCCCCCCCCCCCCCCCCCCCCCCCCCCCCCCCCCCCCCCCCCCCCCCCCCCCCCCCCCCCCCCCCCCCCCCCCCCCCCCCCCCCCCCCCCCCCCCCCCCCCCCCCCCCCCCCCCCCCCCCCCCCCCCCCCCCCCCCCCCCCCCCCCCCCCCCCCCCCCCCCCCCCCCCCCCCCCCCCCCCCCCCCCCCCCCCCCCCCCCCCCCCCCCCCCCCCCCCCCCCCCCCCCCCCCCCCCCCCCCCCCCCCCCCCCCCCCCCCCCCCCCCCCCCCCCCCCCCCCCCCCCCCCCCCCCCCCCCCCCCCCCCCCCCCCCCCCCCCCCCCCCCCCCCCCCCCCCCCCCCCCCCCCCCCCCCCCCCCCCCCCCCCCCCCCCCCCCCCCCCCCCCCCCCCCCCCCCCCCCCCCCCCCCCCCCCCCCCCCCCCCCCCCCCCCCCCCCCCCCCCCCCCCCCCCCCCCCCCCCCCCCCCCCCCCCCCCCCCCCCCCCCCCCCCCCCCCCCCCCCCCCCCCCCCCCCCCCCCCCCCCCCCCCCCCCCCCCCCCCCCCCCCCCCCCCCCCCCCCCCCCCCCCCCCCCCCCCCCCCCCCCCCCCCCCCCCCCCCCCCCCCCCCCCCCCCCCCCCCCCCCCCCCCCCCCCCCCCCCCCCCCCCCCCCCCCCCCCCCCCCCCCCCCCCCCCCCCCCCCCCCCCCCCCCCCCCCCCCCCCCCCCCCCCCCCCCCCCCCCCCCCCCCCCCCCCCCCCCCCCCCCCCCCCCCCCCCCCCCCCCCCCCCCCCCCCCCCCCCCCCCCCCCCCCCCCCCCCCCCCCCCCCCCCCCCCCCCCCCCCCCCCCCCCCCCCCCCCCCCCCCCCCCCCCCCCCCCCCCCCCCCCCCCCCCCCCCACCTTCGGAGATACCTGTAGAGCATCTTTATAATCACCCAGTTACATTGTGACTTTTGATAGCTCACAAGGCATTCCTCCAGTGTCTGGGAGTTGCATAATCTCATAGTAGGAGGAATATATATTTGACACGAAGAAAGTAGTAGCAATAAAACTGAATGATCATTATGCTAAGCTAACGGATGGGTCTTGTCCATCACATCATTCCACTAATGATGTGATCCCATTATCAAATGACAACTCATGTCCATCTTTGATCAACGAGCTAGTCTAGTAGAGGCATACTAGGGACACATTGTTTTGTCTATGTATTCACACATGTATCAAGTTTCCAGTTAATACAAGTTGCTACTCCCGAGAAGAAGCCCAAGTTTGTATATAAGCCTTAAAATGAGTGCTTCTACTGTAAAGGGACTGGTCACTGGAAGCGGAACTTCCCCAAGTATTTGGCGGATAAGAAGGATGGCGAAGTGAAAGGTATATTTGATCTACATGTTATTGATGTGTACCTTACTAATGCTCATAGTAGCGCCTGGGTATTTGATATTGGTTCTATTACTCATATTTGCAACTCAAAACAGGAGCTACGGATTATCATCCCGGCGCTCTCCATGCCAAGGAGGGAGTAGTTCACCCTCAGGGCTGAGGGTATGTACTAGTAGCTATGTGTTTGATCTCTCTCTCTCGTCTTCTTGATTTGGCACGATCTTGATGTATCGCGAGCTTTGCTATTATAGTTGGATCTTATGATGTTTCTCCCCCTCTACTCTCTTGTAATGGATTGAGTTTTCCCTTTGAAGTTATCTTATCGGATTGAGTCTTTAAGGTTTTGAGAACACTTGATGTATGTCTTGCCGTGCTTATCTGTGGTGACAATGGGATATTCACGTGATCCACTTGATGTATGTTTTGGTGATCAACTTGCGGGTTCTGTGACCTTGGGAATCTATGCACATGGGTTGGCACACGTTTTTGTCTTGACACTCCGGTAGAAACTTTGGGGCACTCTTTGAAGTACTTTGTGTTGGTTGAATAGATGAATCTGAGATTGTGTGATGCATATCATATAATCATGCCCATGGATACTTGAGGTGACATTGGAGTTTCTAGGTGACATTAGGGTTTTGGTTTATTTGTGTCTTAAGGTATTATTCTAGTACAAACTCTATGATAGATCGAAGAAAGAATAGCTTCGTGTTATTTACTACGGACTCTTGAATTGATCGATCAGAAAGGATAACTTTGAGGTGGTTTTGTACCCTACAATAATCTCTTCGTTTGTTCTCTGCTATTAGTGACTTTGGAGTGACTCTTTGTTGCATGTTAAGGGATAGTTATATAATCCAGTTACGTTATTATTGTTGAGAGAACTTGCACTAGTGAAAATATGAACCTTAGGCCTTGTTTCCTAGCATTGCAATACCGTTTGTGCTCACTTTTATCATTAGTTACCTTGCTGTTTTTATATTTTCAGATTACAAATACTCATATCTACCATCCATATTGCACTTGTATCACCATCTCTTCACCGAACTAGTGCACCTATAAAATTTACCATTGTATTGGGTGTGTTCGGGACACAAGAAACTCTTTGTTATTTGGTTGCAGGGTTGTTTGAGAGAGACCATCTTCATCCTACACCTCCCACGGATTGATAAACCTTAGGTCATCCACTTGAGGGAAATTTGCTACTGTCCTACAAACCTCTGTACTTGGAGGCCCAACAACGTCTACAAGGAGAAGGTTGCATAGTAGACCTCACCCGCCCCCGTATATAAAGGAGGAGGGTAGGAGGCCGGCCACAAGGGGCGCACCAAGGGGGGAGGAGTCCTACTAGGACTCCACTCCTAGTAGGATTCGGTCCCTCCCTTTTTTCCTTCTAACGGAGGTGGAAAGGGGGGAGGAGAGGGAGTAGGAGAAGGAAAGGGGGGTCGCACCCCCTTTCCCTAGTCCAATTTGGCATCCTCCCTTGTGGGGGGCGCACCAGCCCCTTGTGGGCTGGTTATCCTCCCTCACATGGCCCATATGGCCCATATCTTCCACCGGGGGGTTCCGGCAACCCCTCCGGTACTCCGATTTGTACCCGATACACTCCGGAACCCTTCCGGTGTCTGAATACCACATTCCAATATATCAATATTTACCTCTCGACCATTTCGAGACTCCTCGTGTAATACATATCGTCATCGAACATTAAGTGTGCGGACCCTACGAGTTCGAGAACTATGTAGACATGACCGAGACACCTCCCCGGTCAATAACCAATAGCAGAATCTGGATGCTCATATTGGTTCCCATATATTCTACGAAGATCTTTATCGGTTGAACCACAATGTCAACATACGTTATTCCCTTTGTCATCGGTATTTTACTTGCCCCAGATTCGATTGTCGGTATCTTCATACCTAGTTCAATCACGTTACCGGCAAGTCTCTTTACTCGTTTCGTAGTGCATCATCCCGCAACTAACTCATTAGTCACATTGCTTGCAAGGCTTCATATGCCCCCCCCCCCCCCCCCCCCCCCCCCCCCCCCCCCCCCCCCCCCCCCCCCCCCCCCCCCCCCCCCCCCCCCCCCCCCCCCCCCCCCCCCCCCCCCCCCCCCCCCCCCCCCCCCCCCCCCCCCCCCCCCCCCCCCCCCCCCCCCCCCCCCCCCCCCCCCCCCCCCCCCCCCCCCCCCCCCCCCCCCCCCCCCCCCCCCCCCCCCCCCCCCCCCCCCCCCCCCCCCCCCCCCCCCCCCCCCCCCCCCCCCCCCCCCCCCCCCCCCCCCCCCCCCCCCCCCCCCCCCCCCCCCCCCCCCCCCCCCCCCCCCCCCCCCCCCCCCCCCCCCCCCCCCCCCCCCCCCCCCCCCCCCCCCCCCCCCCCCCCCCCCCCCCCCCCCCCCCCCCCCCCCCCCCCCCCCCCCCCCCCCCCCCCCCCCCCCCCCCCCCCCCCCCCCCCCCCCCCCCCCCCCCCCCCCCCCCCCCCCCCCCCCCCCCCCCCCCCCCCCCCCCCCCCCCCCCCCCCCCCCCCCCCCCCCCCCCCCCCCCCCCCCCCCCCCCCCCCCCCCCCCCCCCCCCCCCCCCCCCCCCCCCCCCCCCCCCCCCCCCCCCCCCCCCCCCCCCCCCCCCCCCCCCCCCCCCCCCCCCCCCCCCCCCCCCCCCCCCCCCCCCCCCCCCCCCCCCCCCCCCCCCCCCCCCCCCCCCCCCCCCCCCCCCCCCCCCCCCCCCCCCCCCCCCCCCCCCCCCCCCCCCCCCCCCCCCCCCCCCCCCCCCCCCCCCCCCCCCCCCCCCCCCCCCCCCCCCCCCCCCCCCCCCCCCCCCCCCCCCCCCCCCCCCCCCCCCCCCCCCCCCCCCCCCCCCCCCCCCCCCCCCCCCCCCCCCCCCCCCCCCCCCCCCCCCCCCCCCCCCCCCCCCCCCCCCCCCCCCCCCCCCCCCCCCCCCCCCCCCCCCCCCCCCCCCCCCCCCCCCCCCCCCCCCCCCCCCCCCCCCCCCCCCCCCCCCCCCCCCCCCCCCCCCCCCCCCCCCCCCCCCCCCCCCCCCCCCCCCCCCCCCCCCCCCCCCCCCCCCCCCCCCCCCCCCCCCCCCCCCCCCCCCCCCCCCCCCCCCCCCCCCCCCCCCCCCCCCCCCCCCCCCCCCCCCCCCCCCCCCCCCCCCCCCCCCCCCCCCCCCCCCCCCCCCCCCCCCCCCCCCCCCCCCCCCCCCCCCCCCCCCCCCCCCCCCCCCCCCCCCCCCCCCCCCCCCCCCCCCCCCCCCCCCCCCCCCCCCCCCACCGCAAGATCGGGGGAGGGGGGGAGGGTGGGGCAGGAGCACCGGAGACGTCACCGGGGCGCGGGGAAGGAGGACCGCCGACAGAGTAGCGGAGACGTCACCGGGGCGTGGGAGAGGAGGACCGCCGGCGGAGCAGCACCGCAGCGCAGCTGGCGAGAGGCACGGCCTCCACCAGATCCAGCGCGGGGAGGACGAGGCCAGGAAAGACCCCAGGGCGAGAGGATGAATCCCGCCGCCGGCCGCCGGCGGGCTTTGCCTGGCGACGTCTGCCGACAGCGGCGAGGGAAGGTGGTCGAGCGGCGGCGGCTAGGGTTCCCGCCCGAGCCGCCTCTAGGGAGACGACGCGGGGGGCGCGGGAGCTTCAATAGGAATTCGATCCTCCAAAATTCCTGCGATTTTCCCTTGTTCCAAACGGGGCCTAAGTTCCAAGGAAGGACTAGAGATGCTATGTGGTAATCCCAAATCCCAAGTCACCAAGGTGCTCTTAGGTAGTCTCAAATCGCAAGTCACAAAAGTTCTTCGCTTGGTCAGTCCAAGCATAACGAGGCCTTGTTCATCACGTTCACGTGAACAAATATTCCATTGCACACATGGTACGTAAAGTGCTACCGAATTGGAGCGATAAATCCGAAGGCTGCAATGCACAGCTCCATTAATCCCATTGCTCCTAATCCAATGTCGTCCCGGCCAGCCGTCGACCCCGAGTCGTCCCCGGCGGCGCAGCAGGCTCCACTGCTCGGCAACGCAGACGGCCGGACACAGACAACAACCGTTGTAGGCAAGGCCCTGAGCAGCACCGCAGACCTCGCGAAGCACCTCCCCACCGGCGCCGTGCTGGCCTTCGAATTCCTCTCGCCGACCTTCACCGCCGACGGCACCTGCACGGCCGCCAACCGCGCGCTCACCGGCTGCCTCATCGGCGCCTGTGCCCTCTCGTGCTTCCTCCTCTGCTTCACCGACAGCTACCGCGACGAGACGGGCACCGTGCGCTACGGCTTCGTCACGCCCAGCGGCCGCCTGAGACTCATCGACGGCGCCCAGCAGATGCCGCCGCGGGACGAGAGATACCGGCTTCGCGCGAGGGACGTGCTGCACGGGGTGCTGTCGTTCGTGGTGTTCCTGGCCGTGGCCATGGTGGACAGCAACGTCGTGGCGTGCTTCTACCCCGTGGAGTCCGCCAAGACGAGGCAGCTGCTCGCCGCAGTGCCCATGTCGGCCGGAGCGGCGGGGAGCTTCCTGTTCGCCATGTTCCCGTCCACGCGCCGGGGAATCGGCTTCCCCGTCGCAGGCACGTCATGAATCAATATTGTTTTATTTCGGAAATAATTCGCACACCATCAGAGCCACAGAGAAATTTCCGGTTCAGTTGGTGTTAGTTTCTCTACATTTTCCTCTAAAATTTGTGCTTTGACCTACAACATATTAGGAGGAAGTGAGAGCTATACTTTTGTCTTACCTCTTCCGGTCTTAATTCCATTTGATGGAAAAATGATTTGCTAGCTGAATACAAGAACAAGCAAGGAGGGGAACGGGGAACCAAAGGTGGGAGAGAATGTCACTAAACCCAAAAACAAGTGGAGAAAATAAACAAAATTCTGAATATGTGCCTAGCGTGTGATACATAGCGACGGCTGGACGCATCACTTGGCACGCTCCGAGGCTCAATAAAAATGACCTCCACGGAAAGGCTTCAAGGGATTACTTGTTCCCGCGTAGCACCTGCACTACCAGGTTTTACAGCAGGTTGTACGTTTTACATTCCAAATAATCGGAGCAGGTTGTATGTTCTTCAGGATTTTTTTTACCAGGCTGTACTAAATAAACATAGCAAGCGGATCGCTTGGAAGCAGTTAAGTTTGTCGTACTCCGTATGACACAAATTAAAAATATTTAGAAACGTTCACAAATGTGACAATTTTCATGGATTTTCAAAATGTTCGTGAGCTTAAAAATGTTCATGAACTTGAAAAATGTTCATGAATTCAAAAAATATTTGTGAATCCCCCCCCCCCCCCCCCCCCCCCCCCCCCCCCCCCCCCCCCCCCCCCCCCCCCCCCCCCCCCCCCCCCCCCCCCCCCCCCCCCCCCCCCCCCCCCCCCCCCCCCCCCCCCCCCCCCCCCCCCCCCCCCCCCCCCCCCCCCCCCCCCCCCCCCCCCCCCCCCCCCCCCCCCCCCCCCCCCCCCCCCCCCCCCCCCCCCCCCCCCCCCCCCCCCCCCCCCCCCCCCCCCCCCCCCCCCCCCCCCCCCCCCCCCCCCCCCCCCCCCCCCCCCCCCCCCCCCCCCCCCCCCCCCCCCCCCCCCCCCCCCCCCCCCCCCCCCCCCCCCCCCCCCCCCCCCCCCCCCCCCCCCCCCCCCCCCCCCCCCCCCCCCCCCCCCCCCCCCCCCCCCCCCCCCCCCCCCCCCCCCCCCCCCCCCCCCCCCCCCCCCCCCCCCCCCCCCCCCCCCCCCCCCCCCCCCCCCCCCCCCCCCCCCCCCCCCCCCCCCCCCCCCCCCCCCCCCCCCCCCCCCCCCCCCCCCCCCCCCCCCCCCCCCCCCCCCCCCCCCCCCCCCCCCCCCCCCCCCCCCCCCCCCCCCCCCCCCCCCCCCCCCCCCCCCCCCCCCCCCCCCCCCCCCCCCCCCCCCCCCCCCCCCCCCCCCCCCCCCCCCCCCCCCCCCCCCCCCCCCCCCCCCCCCCCCCCCCCCCCCCCCCCCCCCCCCCCCCCCCCCCCCCCCCCCCCCCCCCCCCCCCCCCCCCCCCCCCCCCCCCCCCCCCCCCCCCCCCCCCCCCCCCCCCCCCCCCCCCCCCCCCCCCCCCCCCCCCCCCCCCCCCCCCCCCCCCCCCCCCCCCAAAAAATGTTCACAAAATTTAAAAATATTTCTGAGTACAAAATGTTCATGAATTTGAAAATTGTTCATGAAGCTTAAAAACATTCACGAGTTTGAAAAAAATTCACAAACACAATTTCGAATCTATTTTAAAAAAAGGTTTGCAAATTTTAAAGTTGTTTATGATTCAAAAAGTACTCATGAATTTGAAAAGATGTTCAAATATTTAAAAAATGCAAAAAAAAACAAAAAAAATAAGGAAAAGAAAGAAAGGAAGAAAATTAAAAAAAATAGAAAACCCGTAGAAAAATAAAAAAAAGAGGAGAGAAACAAACAAACTTGTGGAACTTCCCCAAAACTACGCGGAAGGTTCAAGAAGCTTCACAAAACCAGAGTGGTCGGCTGAAACCTTCTGACGGCCATTCGTTACGTCACTAATGCATCGGCCAGGAGTAGCGATGTAGTTTGGCCGCTATTGTATCACTTCCAAAGAGCGGTGCATAGGATTTGCACTCGTTGCCTGTCCTTCTATATTTCTACCGGCCCTCCCATGGTCACAATTGGACAGGGCCCATAGATCTCCCTCCTCGAAATTTGGCTTGACTCATAGCATCACTGGCTCATCTAGTGCAATTTAACAGGTTGTGTGTGTGCACACTATCTGATGATTGTCTGGTGGAGCACATTAGCAATCGTCTAACCGTATTGCAAAAGATTTCATTTCCACCATGATCGACACACTTGAGCACCATGATCAAGTCTTGTGTTTTATTACTCTTTGGGTCATATGGTATGCTAGACGCAAGGCCATCCATGAGAATGTTACCAATGGTCGCTCTTTGTTCACTCTTTTGTTTGGAGCTTTATAGGGGAGTTGGAATGTGACAAGATGGACAAAAAGAAGAGTTTATCGACTAAAGCTCATGATGACGGGTTTAACAGGATCGTTGTAACAGCCTCAAATCAGTAGTAGTAATTAGTAATTGATTGTGCATCATAATCATCTCATAAGCATCACTTGTTTAACCGGGAAATTGAGGATAATGCCAACCCTCGTCTTTTTAAAGGGATAAAAACCTAAAGCTTGCACCATGTAACCAAAATACCATGCTCAACACTAAGGGTTTGACAATGTGTCTATATGGACCTACACCAATTTCCCATGGGTTGGGATGCTTTAAATCTTCAAAAACCGTAACTAAAATTCAAAGTTTAATAAACACTAAACAATGAGTGATTTCTTGTGGTGAGTTACTTGTGTCATGTAAACTGATTTTCGTCGCCAAAATGGGCTCGTGGCGGTTCCTCATCGATTTGCATAAATGAAATAGTGATGGTAGCAATTTTTAAGTCACGTAAGATCGTGTCTTCGGTGACGGTTCCCGTTTCGTCAGTGAATTATATTTTCAGTGACGACCAGGTTTGTCACTGTTTTATCGTCCATTTTTTCACCAAATAGCATTTGTAGTGATGGCAAACCGTCACTAACATTCAGCGTGTCAGGTTTGGCAGGTCAACAATTCTAACATATGGGTCAATGTTGTGTTAATGTGTAACGCCCCAGGACCGATACTATACTGTTGGGAAACGTAGTAGAAAAAAATGTCGCCCTACGATCAACCAGGAACACTATGAAGATGCATAATGGTTAAGATTGGATTTTTACCAACTCCGAGTTGCAGCAGAAGAAGAGTCGGTGTAGGTCGTACTTGAAGTGCCTCGCATCCTTCACAAACGATCCCTCGAACGAAAGACCGAAAGCACAACCTCTCTACAGTTTGCAAATGTACATGCTTCACGATGTGGCAACGTTTCACCGTCCAGAGCTAATCGTCGCTGGAGAATTAGAGGGAGAAGAAGAGAACCACACAGGGCTTCTCTATTATGAGGATTAGAGAGAACTAGAACTAGATCCAGTCTAGATCAAACTAGACGAGAACTAGATCAAGAGAGGACTAGAGGAGACTCCAAAACTTATATACTAGGTGTTGGGGAACGTAGTATTTCAAAAAAATTCCTACGATCACGCAAGATCTATCTAGGAGAAGCATAGCAACGAGCGGGGAGAGTGTGTCCACGTACCCTCGTAGACCGAAAGCGGAAGCGTTTAGTAACGCGGTTGATGTAGTCGAATGTCTTCGCGATCCAACCGATCCAAGTACCGAACGCACGGCACCTCCGCGATCTGCACACGTTCAACTCGGTGACATCCCTCGAACTCTTGATCCAGTTGAGGCCGAGGGAGAGTTTTGTCAGCACGACGGCGTGGTGACGGTGATGATGAAGTTACCGGCGCAGGGCTTCACCGAAGCACTACGACGATATGACCGAGGTGTAAAACTGTGGAGGGGGGCACCACACACGGCTAAAGATCAACTTCTGTGTCTATGGGGTGCCCCCCTCCCCCGTATATAAAGGAGGGGAGGAGGAGGCCGGCCGGCCACAAGGGGCGCGCCCAAGGGGGGGAATCCTACTCCAAGTAGGAATAGGTTCCCCCCTTTCCTAGTCCAACTAGGAGAAGAAGGAAGCCCCCCCCCCCCCCCCCCCCCCCCCCCCCCCCCCCCCCCCCCCCCCCCCCCCCCCCCCCCCCCCCCCCCCCCCCCCCCCCCCCCCCCCCCCCCCCCCCCCCCCCCCCCCCCCCCCCCCCGGGGGGGGTTCCGGTAACCCTCCGGCACTCCGGTTTTATCCGAAACTACCCGGAACACTTCCGGTGTTCGAATAACATGGTCCAATGTATCAATCTTTATGTCTTGACCATTTCGAGACTCCTCGTCATGTCTGTGATCACATCCAGGACTCCGTACAACCTTTGGTACATCAAAACACATAACTCATAATACAAATCGTCATCGAACGTTAAGCGTGCAGACCCTACGGGTTCGAGAACTATGTAGACATGACCGAGACATATCTCCGGTCAATAACCAATAGCGGAACCTGGATGCTCATATTGGCTCCTACTTATTCTACGAAGATCTTTATCGGTCATACCGCATAACGGCATACGTTGTTCCCTTTGTCATCGGTATGTTACTTGCCCGAGATTCGATCGTCGGTATCAACATACCTAGTTCAATCTCATTACCGGCAAGTCTCTTTACCCGTTCCGTAATGCATCATCCCGCAACTAACTCATTAGTCAAATTGCTTGCAAGGCTTATTGTGATGTGCATTACCGTGAGGGCCCAGAGATACCTCTCCGACAATCGGAGTGACAAATCCTAATCTCGATCTATGCCAACTCAACAAACACCATCGGAGACACCTGTAGAGCATCTTTATAATCACCCAGTTACATTGTGACGTTTGATAGCACACTAAGTGTTCCTCCAGTATTCGGGAGTTGCATAATCTCATAGTCAGAGGAACATGTATAAGTCATGAAGAAAGCAATAGCAATAAACTAAACGATCATAGTGCTAAGCTAACGGATGGGTCTTGTCCATCACATCATTCTCTAATGATGTGATCCCATTCATCAAATGACAAAACATGTCTTTGGCTAGGAAACATAACCATCTTTGATAAACAAGCTAGTCAAGTATAGGCATACTAGGGACACTCTGTTTGTCTATGTATTCACACATGTACTAAGTTTCCGGTTAATACAATTCTAGCATGAATAATAAGCATTTATCATGATATATGGAAATATAAATAACAACTTTATTATTGCCTCTCGGGCACATTTCCTTCAGTCTCCCACCTGCACTAGAGTTGATGTGCATTACCGTGAGGGCCCAGAGATACCTCTCCGACAATCGGAGTGAC